>VYZW01043343.1:18636-74711 GCA_013401315.1 Balaeniceps rex | reverse complement strand
CAAGTTTGTGCCCCCCCCCCCCCCCCCCCGCCCCGAGATGAAAGGGGTCAAGTTACAACCAGTTCCACCACTTCACTCCAGGGCTCCTCCACCGAGATGGTTAACCTTCCCTTTCCTGGGAGAATCTGGCTAGAGAGAGTGGGGTCTTCAGCTGTCGCTGGCAAAAAGGTGGCACTGGGGAAAACCCCGTTCAACCACACACAACACGTGTTAAAAATCTCGTGGTAGCTCATTATTCCTGCAATTTGCTCGGTGGCTGTCATAGTCCCTTCTCCTTTTCTATGGGCTAATCTTCCTGTTACAGCTTCTTTAATCCTCCTGCTATTTGGAGATGAAGAGTCCCAGAACTCCCTCATCTCTCTCACAGAGAGGACCAAACCTTTGCCCAGCCACAAGCCACATTCGCTGACCAGGACAGAGATCCTCACTTACCTTTGCGAAGAATTGCAACAGATCCCACAGTTAACAGAGCACCAACTCACTTGTCCCTCTCTGAAGTGAGCAAGGGTGCCAGCTTCTTCACATGCAAGCAGATACACTCTCCTTGTTGGGCTTGCAAAGAAGTGGCGAAGTGCTGCCTACTGCCAGACCTCTGCCACCCCTGACAAACTCTGCATGGGCTGGGATTTCCATTTCACCCCTACTCAACAGGGGAAGGAGGGCAAGGATGAAAGAATCAGGGGTTTTAGGGGTGCTGGTTTTATTTTGTTTGTTTGAAGAGCAGGGTTTCTTTTTTTTTTTTTTTTTTCTTCTTTTAAAGAAAACAAAATCAAGATTCTGGAGTGTGGTTTTCAGACCTGATGGCATCTAACAGCTGTCTTTTGTTGTGAGGAAGTTAGTCAAGTCTGAGACACTAGCTAGGACTGTCTGACAGAGGAGTAGCTACCAAGTCTAGCATGATCTAAATATACTCCACAACGTTTCAGACAACTACCCCTAGACAACAAGGAGTGTCAGAACAGACTCCAGGCTTGTTGTCAACTCCAAGATGAGGAGCTGATATAAGCCACAGATGGCCACCTGTGCCACAGAAGAGAAGACACTGGTGGTGAGGAGAGTGGAGAGAAGTAAAAGCTGTAATAAAAAGCAAGGGGCAGATCCCTGGAGAAAGCCTCAGTGACCCTGTTGACGTTGAACTGGAAGAGCTGGAATGGCAGCAGCTAATGCAGAACAGCTACCTTCCCAGGCAGTAAACGCAATCCCACACATTCTCTTCCCTCTACCTGCCAATCTTTAGGAAGAGCCAGCAATCTAGCGTAAGCAAAATCCATCAGGATACTCCTGCCATTTTATTGCTGCTGGCAGTCCGCTGCCTTAGACAACTTAGCTGATGGAGCCAGTCTTCTAGAGCACCACTCTTGGATTGCTAAACCCCCACCTTCCCCTCCAGAAACACCCTACCCTCTGTATGTGGAGCCGGTGGAACTGGTCGGCAATGCACTGCAACTTCCGTGCAATCTGCACCTCGGCACGTGCTTCCCGCTGACCTTCCTGAGGCTCCTCTTGGAGGTGCGGATCCAATGCAAAGCCAACTGGAGGGACATGTAAACGGTAACCAGCATTCCCTACAAAACAGAGATCAGAAGAGTCATTCTTCCAGCGCAAAGAATAGCTCTTCTACTCAGTACACTTTACGGAGGAAAGAGCTGCACATAATCCTAAATTTTTGACTCATGTTAAAGTCCAGTTCCTGAAGCCCAAACAATGACTGTACCATAAGCATGCAGTACAACATCTGTTCAGCTTTTAAGTAGATTTATATCGATTAAGCAGAGCATTGTGTTGCTTCCCATAATCAAATGACTGGCAGGATCTTACACTTGGTACTTTTTGCTTGTTTATAGTTCAGCCAAGTGCTGATCTTTTTTTTTTTTAATGACAATTTTGCAGTTTTACAAGATCTCTGCCTCAAGTTGTCTCCCATTAAAGGTTGCTGTATCTTTTCTGTCAGACTTTTCTCAGTTCTCTGGCATTTAGTGGGACTGATTTGAATTAAAGCTGAATCAGATACACAAAGCTGAGTGGTGTCCCATCAGTTACTAGTAAAATACTGGATGGACATGCTACTTATTCAACAACTTTAACTCCAGTAAAGAGCCTAAAAGCTGTCCCACTAAGTGTAAATTTTTGCATTTACCTCTCTCCACTGAAAACGTCTAGGAGTCTCCCTATGTGGGTGAGACAGCACTAGAAGTTAAAAAATGTAGACAAATCGTAGGATATGAGGTATGGTGAGCACTTAAACACCTAGCAGTAAAATAAAATGTGACAGAATAAAGCCAAAAAGAAAAAGAGTGGGAATATCAAGGAAAGCAGAAGCAATGAGCAAGCGCCTCGTTCCTGTGGTGGACAAGAAAGGGTAAGAAAATGCAAGCTGTCTTTCCTGAGGGAGTAGGACCAAAGCAAAATAATTTTCAGTCCTTTAATAAAACACCCTAATGAAAGAAACCTTGCTTGATTGGGGAGGTGCTAAAGGGACAGCTTCCTTGCTGTAAAGCTGGTGACACTGGAGTGCTCTTACCATAGAAGAGTCTCCGGGGCTCTTCAGTGACTCCACAAGGCAACATAACATCCTGACTGGAAGAGGACGGGCTGAGTGTTTGAGTTGCCTTGTCCTGCTGCTCAGGATGCCTGATACCGGGACCACAGCAGTGTGTGAGGGGGAATAGTTGAAACCTCCCCAGAAGGCAGCTGTAGGACTGGTTCTGTGTGAAAATGCCATTTGCAGTCATCTCACCAGGCTGACCTGCAAGTCCAAAGTCATCAGAGTGAAACACGTCATCGTCCAGCCCATCCAGGCTAGAATAGTCCTCTTCCAGGTAGCTGGGGCGATCCATTGCTCCTGCAATAAAGGGACATTTGAGGAAACGGCTAAGACACAACAAGAACGTTGTCCAGGAAAGAATGCCTTCTGCTCCAACAATAAAACACAGTTCTTTTTTCCATGCCTGCCTGCCTCCCTCCCTCCCAATGCTGCCCATCTGCATGAGCAGGAGAGGCGAGTGACTCAGTGGTGAAGGTCAAGGCTTTGTGGAAGGTCCTCGAGTGCTGGGCCAGAGGGAGGCAAAGTTCACACGTGTCTACAAGTCCGCCCACGGCTCCAATTCCGCAACTGATCACAAGGAGGGAGCCAATCCCCAACCTCAGCACATAGAAACTGAAAAGACATTGTTTTAAAAAGCAACCCCAATCCTTCAAATTGCCTCATGGACAGTCAGCTTCTCTGGGGTCTGCTTTGCTTTGGCCTGCCATATTTGAACTTTATGGTACGCCCCATTCACTTTTTCCCATCTATTACTTCTTGATGAAGAAAAGCTCTTGTAATTGCAAGGCTGCAAGGCCAGACTTCTAAGAAACGCCAGTGGTTGCAAAACTCAAGAGCTGGCAAAGCCATTTCTGTGAAGCTCTCCATAACTTCTCCCTATAAGGGCCAACTTTCCTTTCAATTTCTCATTTCTTCCCTCAGCTCAACTTAAGACATGTCCCAAACTTGGCAACACAGTCACTTCATTACGCCTCTTACCCTAAACCCTACATGCACTGTCAGTGCATTAGTTCACCCTACTACTAAAGAAAAAACATTGCTGGTGTCAGTGTCTAAAGCAGGACTTCTGTAGCTGCCATAGTAAACACTTCTGAGCTCTGTTGCAGCACAAAGCTGGACAATGATGGTGGAGGAAAAAAACCCCAGTAAACCCTAAATCACCATTTCAGAGCTCTTTGCAAACATATAGCAATTAGAAGCAGATTTACCAAAAAAGCCACAAGTCCCTTTACTGTTACCTGTGCATCTAACCCAATTGGAAGACAGTCTCCTAAGAGATCCATCTCCAGGATTTCCACCCAGTTCCAAACAAGGCAGTGAAATTCAACTCTTCATGTCTCTTCCTTCGCTCTGGTTTGCGAAGCATTTAACAGAACGGAAGACTAGCAAGAGGAATTTCAGGCCTGAAGGAGACATTAATAATAATTTTATAAGGATGTGTTCGGTGCTCCCCTTGCTGCTCCCATCTCCCCCCAGGTGAGCAGCACTCACAACACCAGCAGGCTAAAGGAGGCAAAGGGACCCAGCAGTGCAAGAACTATTTGTGCAGGGCTCTAACTCGGGGGCACTATGGTTATTTAAGTTGTTGCATCTCAGCAGTTCACGAAGCCCAGCCACAACTCCCGAAAAAGTTTGCAGAGCAGAACAGGTACCAGCCCCACAGCCGGTCCAGCTCTGCTGGATGACGGCAGTGCTATCTTGGCATAACGCCTGTAATATTCTCATCCGTGGCTCAAAGTAGCACACCAAAAGGAGTTACAGGTCCTGAGACACAGGCATGGATGATCTCCTGCCAGCTCTGCCGCTGGATCACGATCACCTGACAGAAAGGCAGTGGGATAACATATTTTGTCTTTGCAGCAGGATTTGCCAGATCTCATCCGTCAGAACCCCATCGGGACACGGGCATTCAGCGCAAGAAAGTGCAACAAAGGCACAAAGCTGGCCGGCAGACCAAACCCTGAACACAAGAGGGTTTAGAGAGCAAGAAGTTTTACTCGACCTCCCACAATACAGTCCGACTTTTTTTCCAGAGCTCTTAGAAAAAGCTGAAGAGAGAATGCCGAAGCAGCAGAAGGGATAACTCGCCCTACAACTCACTTAAGCTCCTACCACAATCTTATAACCTCAACTCATGCTGGGAGCCACAGGCTCCGGGAGCCGCCGTGTCTCCTCCGGGAGAGCCGCTGAACAGCCCGGGCTCCGGCGGCTCTGCCAGGCGGGGGGCGCACCGACACGGAGCCCGCGCCTCTTCAGCGCCGTGTCCGACCCACGGCGCTGCCACGGGAAAGCCACCACACCCCTCCGAGCCCCGGCAGCGCCCGCCGAAGCCGGCAGCGCCGCAGCCGCACGCCCGCTGACAGGCGGCGGGCCGGGAGCCGGAGGGAGGGCTCAGCTCACACGTGCGTGCCAGCTTCCCAAAACAAAGCTGGCCGGCCTCGCCTCGGCGCCGCCAACTGCTGTTAACTCTTCCCCTTCCGGGCTCCAACCCCGCAGATTCACTCCCGGCCGAGAGGTTTAAACGCGGCTCCTCCGGGCAGCGCCGGGCGACGAGACACCCGAGCCCGGCGGGGTGGCCCGGGAGGGGCAGCGCTGGCTACCGGTAATTAGCCATTGCTTATAGCAGCAAGTCACTGCCTTCTCGGTGCCCACTGGGCTCCTTCCCAGGCAACCCGCTCCCCCCTTCTCCCCGCTCCCCCAGACGCCGCGGGATCCCAGGCAGGAGCCGCTTCGCACGGGCGAAGCCGCTTCTGCCCCGGGGCGAACCCCCCTCCCCCAGTCACGATCGCGCCCGGCCTCGGCGCCGCGTCGACGGGAGACCTGGCTCAGAGGGGCCGGCCCCCAGTGGCGAAGGGGCTTCCCGGGCACTCACCGAGCAGCGGGACGGGCGTCCCGTGGGGACGGGGCGTCCCGGGAGGAGGAGCCGCCGCCGAGCCTCCCCACCGCCAAACTGCCGCCGCCGGGCGGACGGCGAACAGCTGACGGCAGCCNCTCCCTCCCCGGTCCGCCGCGGCCCGGCCCCCTCGGGGGCGCGGCCGGCGCTGCCGTGTGTCACCCCAGCAACCCCCCGCTCGCAGACGCCGGCTCGGCGAGTGCTGTGGGGAGCCCTGGGTACTCGCTTCGCCGCTCTCCTCATCGGTGCCGGCTGTGGGAAAGGAGACGGAGGAGAGGGCCCAGCCCGCGGCCCAGAGGCAGGGCTGCGTAACAAGGAGAGCGGCCTTCGCTTAAAAACTGCTTTTCCATCCCTAGGCTTTTTTTGGGGAAAATAAATTTCTCCGTCCTGTTTCAGGTGGGAGCGGGGAGGAGATAAGTGTCTTTGTCAGCCCTCAGCGGGGCTCAGGGTTGGGACCAGGCCCCCCTGGAGCCGTGCTCAGCCTGATCCTACTGCCACGGCCATCATCCCAAGCCAAGAGCAGAGCTACCGATGCTGCTGGGCTAGGTTTCAAACTGATGGAAGTTTGACTCCAGCTAGTTATTTTCCAACAAAACTCTTATTTCTTGGCTTTAAATGACTTAGAAAGTTCTCCTTGACTTTTAAAGTCTGGACATTGAGGTATGAGAGTCAAGGAGTGCTTTGCAGCATGTCATGCTCCTTGCTGTATACAGAGTAATACACAGGACTGAAGAACTAAACTAATAATGGTAAATTCTCAGTAGTGCTTTCTGTGAAGCCTCCTCACTGAGAAGATGAGGAAAAAACAAAAAAAACCAAGCCTTATGCTCCAAACAACAGCTCAGTGCTGTTTACCCCTACTGTACTGTTGATTTATCAGCTCCCGCTGAAATCAATAGCAAATTCTCTCCAGGTTCAGAGAGGCAGGACCCAGCTCCTCAGCACAGAGCAGCACCCTGTCAGGCTCTTTTTAAAACCTGCATAACAAGATCACTTGGAAGAGTGATTTTAAAGCCCAGCTGGCAGCTGAGTACTGTTAATTGCTGTCAAGTCTGCCACATGGTTATTGAGGTTTGTAACTTAAACTCAGGGGAGGGGTTAGATTGGAAACTAATGACTAGCAAGGTGAGGCAAATTACTGTGGGTTCCTCGTATCACATTCTCCTGGCCAGGCTCTGTGAGCCTCTCCAGTTAAATGCTTCAGAGTCACTGTGATTTGGGGTGAGGTATTTACAGTTGCCATTAATAGATCAACAGGCATTAATAGATCAACGTGCATCCTCTCCAAGAACACATTTCTTTATGGTTCTTGTCCAAGGGTTCATTTCTACTCTTTTATTTGCCAGAAGGCTTGAGCCTTTGCTTTATTATGTGAAGATCAGCTCATGTTTGACTTGTACCTCACCACCAAGTGAGAAAGAAAAAGGACCCATTTCTTTAATTTTCAGTAAGGGCCAGGATCCTAAATTAACTAAGCCTTATTGTCCACTTTTGATAGTCAAGGGAGTTGCAAGTAGAAGGGGAGAAGAATGCTAGTTAAAAAAAAAAACAAACCAACAAAAGGCATTCTATATCTTCAAGATGTTCAAATTTTATCACACTGATGGTCAGGCCCTGGCAAAATGCCAGCTGCTGGAGGGCTACTTCTAATTTGAACGTGCATTGCTATAAATAAAAAATGAATGTGCTATGATTCCAACCACTTATGTCTTCCAGACTGAATAATAACTGCCTGCTGGTTAGGCTCATTAACAGTAAAAACCGTACCTGATCGGCTTTGTTTTCATCTCATTGAGCTGCAGTTGGGGCCACACTTTATATCCCCAGAGGCTGCGTTTTGGGAACTCCTACTGTGTAGAAAATGTATGGAAACTGAAATCTATGTATATAATCAGGCTGGATGGTAAGAGAGTTCAGGAAGGATATTTGTGCCTTTCAGTGATTAAAAAAAAAGATATGGCAGCATTTCTAAGAGAGGGGACTCAGAGGGATTCCTTGAGGAAATTAGACATTGTTAAGAAATGGCTCCGAGTAAATAGACCGAAACCAAGACAGAGACAGCAAGTCTGAAATGGAAAATTGTGAACCGGGGGCAAGTTATACCACCAACCTCACCGCTCTCTGCCGAGAGAGTTTCTACAATAGCGTGGAGACAAGCTTCTTACCTGGGAGTGGGAGCCCCAGGGACAGATGCTCTGCCAGAGAGTTTTTGCTCATTAGTGTACATGGTGGCATTTTGATTCAAGAGATTAATCTTAAATCACGTGCACTAGCGTCCCTGCAACATCTGTGGAGGGAAATACCGTGCCATCCTATAACCCTTCTGTCAGCCTGCTCTACTGCTCAACAGACTAGTGAGCAAAATTGCTTCTTTCATTTAGTTAGCCCCCCCCCACATATCCCCTTATGTGTCTCCAGAAATATTTCATCTTATTTTACTGACAAAACTCTATTGTCAGCATTGTGCTGTAATTGCAGAGTACACTGTGATCTTAGGCATGGGTCTTGCAAGCTGCTCTGCCTGGGTGGGCTCCGAAACCCACACAGGGCCGACTTGACTTTGGTGGGGGTAGTCTTGTCTCATGAGCTCAGCTTTCATTTCTATTTTTCTATTTTTCTAGCTCTCATGGTTGGAATAGGGAAATTAAGTGTAGGCTCATGGATCATAAAGCAAAGGATGAACAAGAAAAGCGTTTGGGGTTGATTCTATTTATTTTGTTATCTTAAGAACATTTGGTCAATGGGATGATTTTTCAGGGGGCTCAATCTGAGTGCCGAGGAGTAGAAAACGCTGTCTTCTGCCCTGATGCATATCAACAGACTTACTGTGTTCTGCTGGATTTCACTGTTGTGTGAGGCAGAAAAAGGCCAGCTTGAATTTCAGGTTTTGACTGTCCTTGCTCATTCCTCACGTGAGCCAGCCTCTTGGAGAAGGCTGGCCTCCGTCCTGATGGAAGGGCTCACTGGGTTCAGCATCCAGTGCTGGTAGGAGAAAGTGTTGCACATTTTAAAAGATGTGTTTGGGAGCAGGATCACTTGCTGGCTATAAATAATAGTGAGAGGATGTTGCTGTTGGGGTTTTCTTCTGAAGGGAGCAAATTTTAAGGCAGCTCGCCAGGGTTGCTCCTTTTCACTTTTCTGAAACCAAAACTGAAACACTCTTTTTCTCCCCAGATAATAGCACTGCCTTGGGAAACTGCTTCATCCTCTCTTGGGCTGCTGTGCTTGACTCCTACTGCAAATGCTGAAGATGGGAGTTTGCATTTTCCATTCAGCGTTTCTACTGTCAGCCCTGCAAATTCACTCATGGCCTTAGAGGCAATGGGCTGAAGGAAACGCTGACAGCCAGGCTTGAGGTGTGCGTGTTTCTGTATATCACTGAACATGCTCTTGTATGCTGGGGTCATCCTGAATTCTTCTTCCCTGCCTTTTCTTCCTTTCTTTATTTTTCCCCTCCTCTCACAAAGACTTGCTATACAATTTCATTTTCTCCAAGGAATTGTCCAATTCTACAGAGACTTTGCACAGAACAGAATTTCTACAGCGTGCTAACCATTTAGGGGAAAGTTCCCATGAAGACTTCTCTTCCTTTTTATTGAAAAAAGAGACCAAAACAAGCATTTGTTCACATCTCTGGATTTCTTCCATTGCCTGTCTTTTCCTCCTGATTTTGTACTCCTATCCTCTCTCTTCTGCTTTTTCCCATCTCATTCTTATGAGTTTGCTTGTCCTTCCTTTGTCATCTTTCCCTCTTGTATTCTGGACCAACTCCTGCAGCATAAACTCCCTCAGATGTTTGACTCTGCTGCTGGGATTCTGTAAGGAAGTTGTGCTAGATATTAAAGTAAAATCTATATATGATGTTTACAGAGTTGCCGCCTCATTCTGTAAAGGCCTGATCCACTCCTTGCCCAAGGCAAAGGAAAGATGGCTTCAGAGGAGTAAGATCTGACTCTAAAATAGCAAGAACTTTTTTGAACGTGATTGGTAATGGACACTGAAGATACTCAGGACTCACCAGATACTCTCAGTGCCAGGCAGAATTAGGTCTTTCCTCTTTATCACTGCATGAAAAATTATGGTGCTGTTAAATGTCACAGCAGGCTAATGTGTAACCTCGGGGCTTGACACCACACTCTTTGCTGCCTGCAAGGGCTCCCTGCCTGTATGAGACTGTTTGATTCCGGAACTCTGTTATCACAGAACCGCAGAACAGCTGAGGCTGGAAGGGACCTCTGGAGGTCATCTGGTCCAACCCTGCTTGACACCATGCTCTTTGCTGCCTGCAAGGGCTCCCTGCCTGTATGAGACTGTTTGATTCCGGAACTCTGTTATCACAGAACCGCAGAACAGCTGAGGCTGGAAGGGACCTCTGGAGGTCATCTGATCCAACCCCCCTGCTCAAGCGGGGCCACCTACAGGCCCTGTGCTCAGGACCATGTCCAAACGGCTTTTGAATGTCACCAAGGATGGAGACTCCACAACCTCCCTGGGCAACTTGTGCCAGTGCGAATCAGCTTGGGTGGAAAATTCTTTTGAAATAGCAAGTTCAAAATATCAAAGTGATACATTTTTATTATATTTTTTAAAAATTCCCCAGTCTATTTTTCCATTGTTTTTTAAACTAATGACAATAATCAACCGTATCTTGGGGCACATACACAGATTCTAAATTCCCTGGTTTTTCATTATTCTCAATGCTACTCACAGAACATAAAATAGAGAATTCCTTGCAGAATCAGGTCCTAACAAAGTACATTGCATGTGGTCCCAGTGGAATACAGATGTATTACTGTTCCCATCTTACAGAAGAGGAACGTCGTATTCATGTGTCATGTGTTTTGGCAAAGAACTGCCAATGACTGCACGTTGGGCTACATGGACCTTTGGCTGGAACCAGCAGAGAGTATTGCATTTATTTTGGTAAATGTTCTGTGCTACTTCTTGAGGTTTGACCTCAAAAACGTTCATATTTGGATGGAAAATGGTGGAAAAATAGAGCTCGACTATCCTGAATGTAATGATAAAGCAGAGAAACTTGACCCCTAGTGCTGAGTGTTTATGTTTTCTATTGCAAGACGGGACCGTTCAGGGTGTTCAACACAGTGGAGCATTAAGTCATAGGTGCAATAAAATTTGAACTGAAGCTAGAAAGTAAAAGTGGGAATAAAACCAGAATTGCCTAATTCTGCCAATAGTTCAAAAGGAACATCTAGTGCTAGAAGCTGCTGAGTGCTTCGCTTTGTTATCTATTTATTAAAAATATATTAAAAGGAAGATAAATATTAAAAATATAGAATAGAAAAATATAAAAAGAACTTCATTCTTTTGCTCCAACTGCAGGTTTTCCTATCAGTTTCATAAAGGGCTTACAGGATGTTGAATACTCAGTCAGCTCAGAATACCTTTGAGCAGAGTCTCTGGCTGGGGACACCGTTGTTTGTAAGTTCAGGCCCTCCATTTTCATATGTAAATCTATGTCCTCTGTTTCACCACCCATAGAATATTCTTAAAGTACTTTTTGATCTTTGTCTTTATTGTCTTCAGCTAATGATATTAATAAACTGTCCTCATGTTTGTTTTTTTATAAAACACAAAAGTTTAAGATTGCTATGAAGGCAAAAAAAATCCACTTTTCATAGAAAAATCTCCTTTTGCTTCCTTGACATTTTGTTTGCACTGTATTTATGTAGTATTATTTTATATATACTCATGAGGACTAACATAAAACTGAGGACCTTATTCTTCTCCCAGTGAATCCAGTGGCAAATCATCTCCAAATTCCAGTAAAAGTAGAATGGATAGACTTTTACAGTTTGGGTAGGAAAAAACAAACAACTTTCTGACAAATCTCAAAACCTGGAAAACAAGTCTGAAAATAATCTGACAGAACAGGACACCTTACAATTTTCCTGAAGGAATGTTTGCAACTAACGATTCACCAGTTCATCTCAGTACCTCTAATGCTCATGAAAGCCCATTTCCCACACCAGCCTGCGGAATTGCGCCAGTCAGTTTTGGGAAGAGGGTTTTCTTTGGGTTTGAATTGTGAATGTGCAGCTCAGCACTCCATGTAGGCAGCACCTAAGAGGAAACACAGCATTTTCTATGTGATATGTAACAAGCATCATAGCTCACCTCTTCTCCTCCGTGCAGCCGGGTGCAGCCGTCCTGGTACCAAGATCACAGGAAAGCTTTATCTGGAAAGGGTCCCTCAGTTTGGCTCCTTTTACCTCTCCCCTTTTTAACAGCTGGTGTTTCCAAGAACTGAGTTGAAAGGCTGAGACAGATTTTCATTTTTAATAACTGAGCTTCAGGTTCCCTGGGAAAAAAATGTCCTCCACTGGAGACAAGAAGGTCCTGTGTCACCCAAATTCTTTACTTATTAAAGAGATAGATGAGATCCTCTTACAAAACTACAGTAAAGTCTCTCCTTAAATTTGGAGAGGTGCTCACTGTTTCTTTCTTACAATCTTTGCTTCATTTTTATGGCCCTCATGAAAATCCAGCAGGTCAGCCACTGCCAGGACTGTCAGGGCAGGAAGAGCTGCACAGGGCAGGGAAATCAGGAGGTGACACCTGCGTCCCGGCTCTGCCCAAGGCACAATACTACAGTGGGATCCACTCGGTTTGTGCTTCAGGTTCTACAGGTGTAAGGTATGGACAATACTGTGCTGGGAAACATTCTGAGATCCTTTAAAAGGTGCCAGCAGGTGGCAAATGGTATTTTTGTCCATTTTGTTAAAGGGAGGTTGTCTTCCTTCAAACTCCTGTCGTCCCTCCCTGCCCCGTGCTGAGGGTGTGCAGAGGCAGAGTAGATTGACGCATGTGGAAAACTCATAACAGAACATGAAACTCTCTGGACTGATTTTCATTATTTGCTTCCAATTTTTGTGACAAGAAAAGAAAAACTGGGGGGTTGCTCACTGAAAATAGAGCAGTCTGGAACAAAAACCCCAGCAAAGTGCAAGAGCTGTCTCCTCTTTAAAGGGAGACATTAGCATAACCGTTTCAAAAAATTCCATGGAAAAAGCAGTTCGCCATTTACAATTGAACAAATAGCACACTTCATTTCAAAGAGCCACTTTATTGGAAAGTATCAAACCCCAAATGGCCATCTCTTCAGATGTCCGTGTGTACCTCGGGTACAGAAGTCCCACCTGAGCATTGCCACAGATTTTAAAATCTTGCCCAGAACTTCTGGTTGGAGGAAAACCTGGGGGGAAAACAAAGTGGGGAAAACAAAAGAGGAAGGTTGAAAGCCGATCGGGTACCCACGAACTTGGGGCGATTAAAGCTTTCGCGAGGGTTTCACATAGGCAGCAGGCCGACTGCTGGTTTCAGAGGAATGGCAGGAGGAGAGGGTGGAGAAGGGGGGAGAAGCCAGGGAGAGCAGAGCCAGACAGCCGGCTGAGAGCTGTGGGTCCCACCTCTCGATGGCTGTAACGCGTGGGGCACAGGGGAGCTGTAAGGCGATGGGGCAGGCAGCGCCCTCCCTCTCTGCATTTATGACTCAGGTTGGTTGTTCCCCCTTGGGGAAGCACCCTGCCTTCCCCACGGGTGCTGCACAGCCTCATGCCTGGCCTGACTCATCGCTCCCCTTCCCAGGGGACTAACCAGAATGACTGTTTCTGGTTAAATCAACTTTCATATTCTTTTTCCCCTTCTCTTTTGTTACAGTTTTCTGCTACTTTTTCTTTCTCACATCTCTGCTTCTGTTTGCTAATTCTGCCTCCCCTCTTGTCTTTTCTTCCTCTCGACTCCTTTGCTGCTCCGCCAGTCCCCTTGCTTTCTACCACCTGGTCTCATTTTTCACTTGTCTTTCTCTTACTCTCTCCTGCCAAGGAAGGGGACCTGTGAATCCTTGGAGTGTTACTAGCTGTAGTTACTAGCTGTAGTTGGTGCTTTCTGTTGTCAAAGCACTTTACAAATAGTATTGTTATGGTAACTGAGAGAGGCAGACAAGACAGTGTCTGACCTGCTTTGTTGACAGAGAAGCTGAGGTAGCGACCTCATCTGCCTGCCTAATGATTTTTGGTATCCAGTCTGAGATGCTAGCTGCCCTCCCAAAGTCATGGGGCAGGTTTGACAATTATGTTAGTTCTATGTATGTTTTCCTTAAATGCCTATTATTTCAGCATCTCACGCTAGCTGATACGTCTGCCCAAGGACATCCAGCAGCTCTGGGGCAGCACCGACATGAGACTGTTGGACTCCTTCACCGAAGGCTGACTGTCAAGCGAGGTTCAGAAGCAGGTGGCACTGGAATCGCCCCTCTTTCGGTCACAAGCGACGGCCCCTTTACAGAGCTGCCTTGGTAGCCTGCAGATCCAAACTGCTGAGTCACACTATTGTGTTTTGGGCTTTTTGTAAAGCACTAGACTATTTTTGAAGGGAAATCACAATGGAGGGATATGGCAGCTCCTGCGCAGGGCCCCCCGGGAGCGCCGGGTCCCTGCAGAGCGGTGCTCGCCTTTGTGTGGCACGGGGCTCGAGGAAGCCCACACAGCCCCACGCCAGAAGAATGAGCAGCTTGCTTCAATATTTCCTTTCAATTCACTGCAGCCACTTAGGGAAGGGGTGAATTACAATATAGGAGAAAGGTTACATCTCGTGCCTTTTTGTGTATCGCTGTGCTGCGATAGCAGTTTTTGAAAGGGTATTTGCCTCCACATGCACACACACGCTTTCTGCTATGGCTGTGTGTTAGGTGGTTCTCTCAGAGCTCCTGATTCCCACCCCCAAACTTCTACTGAAATCAGCTGATTTCTGTATGCAAGCTCCAATCCTTATTAACTTATCATGTTTTACAGCAGATAGCACTTTGGAAGTTTTTCTGAATACTTACAAGTAAATTCAACGGTTAAGTGAAAGTAAAATTAGATCTGGCATGAGCAGAAGGCAGAACAAAGGCATGAAAGATGGCTCGAAATGAATCTGTAGGGGATCTTAGGCAAATCACCTTGCCTGGCTCGGGACTTGGAGTTTCTATTGCTAAAATAAAGACGTAATTTTATGTACCACCTGTACAACCCTTTGAGAGCTGAAGAGAAAGCATATTAAAGAAGTGGAAAAGGTTATTACTGTATTATAGGAAAGGTAACTTTTCTTAATCTGAAACTGAGCTCTAGATGATATGCTTGTTTACCCCAGTTTTATGCCCACATAACGCTACTAGCTTAAGGGAATTTAATATTAAGCTATGCTTACTGAAGAACAGAGGTGACGGGCTTAGGTTTTCTCAATAAATTCCATGCCACAATAATGTCTATGGTCTCAGTTTATCCATTTCACAAAACACAGTCTCTCCTCAACCTGAAAGTCTTTATGCAAATAGAAGTGTTACTTAAATTCCAGCAGGATGTGAGAATTTCTAAGCTTAAACAGTCTAACAGCAGCTGTTGCAGCCCACCTCTATATTCTTTTAGAAATTTTCTCTTGAAGTCTAGTGTTTTCTCCAGGGCGTCCCAGATTTAGGAGTATCCTACAAAAGATTCTACATGTATTTAATGTATTAAAATGCCATGCTGATCCACTTGTATAGTGAATTTCTACTAGTATGAAAGCTTGCAAAAGAGAAATCTGAAGCCCTTGTGTTTTACTATTCATGAAAAGTAGATAACTAGAAGTTAGATAACTACTAGAAATTAGATAACTACTAGATAAGACAGATAACTGTGTTTTTCTGAGTACTTACAGAAAAAGTCTGACTAGGTGACCTACAGGAATAGAAATAATACGATCTTTGACATCAAGCACACCTACCTACACATTAAACAGAATACTCCTCAGCATGGGAAAGAGGGAATTTGAGGAGAGAAAGGCCACTGGAAAATGTCAACTAAAAATACTTCAGCTAAAAATTGAAAAATTGGAATTGGAAAATTTCAACTAAAAATCACTTGTAGCTATTGTCAGATGACGTTTTACACAAAGGGCAAAGGCTAATTTTCCTTGCATTAATTTGTTATGAACACCTCTCTACTGTTTAGCACTCACAGGACTGAGGGAGGGCCGTCACCAGCCCCGCACAGTGAGAAGGGGTTTTGATGTCTGATGAGCGAGCACTCTCCAGCATGAACCAGGGGGCTCGAAGGACCCCTGAGGGAAGCTAAAGAAACAGACATCCCCATTTGTGGGTTGAAGGTGGATTGGCATGTGCCTGGTAGAAGTCTTCTAACTATGAGGAATACGCTTACACGAGGGATAAACAGGATTTGTAAAAACAAATATAACTACAGGCAGGCACATTAAGCCAAATTCATTCCTAGTAAACCTTGCCTGGCTTATGCTGCAGGGGTGAGTTTGGCTCAGTGTGTGACCTTATCTAAGGCTGGAGTCGTGACATCTAATATGTACGGATATTAACACTGTACATACTTGGAGCCTTTCATTTATAAATGGATCGACAAATAAATTCAGTCTGGCACAGAGAAGTCAGGACTCCCTGGATTCGTGCGCGTGTGTACGTGCTGCGTGGCACAACCCATACTCTCCGTTTGTGCCTATATATAGAAAGTAAATCTACGTGTCGGGGCAGTGGGGGCAGGGGAGGCTTTGGCCCTGATCCATTACACCTGGCCTTTCTTGCGCCCCATGAAAATTTCATGTTGTTTTCCTCCAGTGTCTCCTGCGGTCTTTGTTCCTCTCAGGCCAGTGCTGACCAGCAGCCTCCTGGCCAGGCAGGCGGCGAACCCCGGCTGCCGGCAGGCTCCCTTGTGCTGCTCTTGCAACTTCTAATGAGCCGTCAATCAACAGCCTTGTTTCTTCGAAGCTTATCTCGTGACTGCTGAGAGGGGCCAGGACTAGGGATAATGTGCAAGCTGGAAGAAAAAACACCAAGAGCATATTTAAAGTGCTTTTTTAGTTTTACAACCAAGGTTTTTCTCCAAATTATTGTCATGTTCAAGCTCTCACCGTAAAAAAAGTCACTCGGGATTACAGCATATAAACAACCCCAGTACTTTAGTATGAAGGAAGAGCAGTCTTCCTTCATCTCTACACCTTATCAAAGTCATCAGATAAACAGGACAAATTACCTTGCGTCAGACTGGCTGGCAGGTCACCTTTTTTGGCAGAAAGAAAGGAAGCTCATTTCTAGAGATGAGTCAAAAGTGGAACCATGTTGCTAACCCACAAAAGCTTTGGAGGGTTGATTACAAAACATGGTCTAGTTCTCCTTTAGGTATGTCTTTGTTGTGTTCATAACTCAGCTTCGTTACAGACCCATGGGGAATAGCGAAAGAGGCTGAAGGGAGCTGCAGTGAGCTCTGAGGCACCCGAACCCAGAGTTGCTGTATGAGGCATGGGGTCCCCGGCTCCGTTCAGACAGAGCCGCCTGAGTTCGGGTTTGCAAGGCAGGGTCTCGCTGGCAGAGCCTGGCCGCTCATTTCTGCAAGGAGACCTGACAGACTGTTTGAAGGCATCACTAAAACGTCTCACCTGAACTAAGGTGGCACTGCAGGCACGTGGAACTCTTTCACTTGAAGTGCAAAGACCTGAAGGGATCTTCCCACTAATTCATTCAGTTTGATAAATTCTGAGAGATGACTGAGAACTAAACTGAAGGCCCACCAATTAATGTTAACCGAGCAGCTTTGTTTTATACCTGGATGAAGATGCTCATGCAGCTTTAATTTCAGTATAAAATGAGAAAAAACACTTATATTTCAGAACAGCTGAAAAAGAAAGACAAGTGAGGTTTTTTACAAGTTGTTGTAGCAGAATCAAGTTGTAGGCTTTCTTGGCGGGGGGGGGAAATATTTTACTTAATATCTTAGTTTCCTGAAACAGTTTTAACGTAATAAACAATTTCCATTTCTGAATCGAGGCTAACCCTAAATCTCTATTACTTTGACCTTGTAGAACAAATCTTAGAAACCTGCCCCATCCCATCTCCCTTGTAACACACCTATCTCCCCAGCACCTCCGTGCAGTGAGGAAATGCCCCACCTTTTACAACGGCAAGAAACTGAGGCCCAGGGAAGCCAAGTGACTTGCCCAAGGCCACATGGGAAGTCCATGGCAGGCAAGGGACCATGCAGGCAGCTGGCACCACTCATCCTTCACCGCTATTTACACCTTTGCAAAGTCAGCTACCATTCCAGTCTGACAACATTTTCTACCCACTTCAGATTTTTTTGTGCACCGGGTTTAAATGCCAGATAGTCTTATAAACAGCTGAACAACATTGTCAACTCAAACAATTCATTGTGAGCCTCAAGATGTCTAGTGGTTTATGGCACGCGCAGCTCATGGACCGAAATATTATTTCTAACCATGGTGATGGATGAGAAAAGCTTGAAAGCAAGTGCCTCAATACTGAAATGCAAGAAGTCAGGTAGAATGAATGCTACACACTTATTACTTCTTAAAAACATGTGTTTCTAAAGCAAACTCTTGCCTTTTTGTGGCTTGGTTCATGATTGCCAGGTATTTGGTGTTGCTAATACTGATACTCCCTCATACAACCATAGTGAAAACATACTGTTAGCAAAGCTGGTGCTGTGATTCAACTACAACACCAGGAGATGGCCAGAGAGGAGGCATGAGGAAGCAGGGAGGTTATGTGATCTGATAGGTGTGCAGTACAGGAATACAAAGTGTCACAAACGAGTCTGTACTTTTTACGTATAACCCAAACAAGGCTGACCGGAAACACGGACTTTGAAGGGCTGGAAATTTAGGAAAAGTTGCTCTAAGGATTCAATTTTTCTTATACGTGCCTTTGTTCACAGTGCGAGCTACTTACAGGTGTCCTGGAAGGGATTTGAACATGGGCTTTGCACAGCCTGACTGATTACAAGGCACGATGGCTTTCACATGCTCTGCATCACTGCCAGGCTCTTGCTACACCACGGTTAACATACAGACTTTGCAGGAGCTGTGAAGCAGATGTGCGGGACCAGGATTCAAGGACGCCGCTCTGTTTCTTGACATTTCCCTGTTGTGGGAGCTAACCACCAGCCATGACACACGAGGCTATACAGCTGTCTCCTCTTCTAGCCTCGCTTTTGAATGAAAGTGGTTACAGCTGCTGTGTTTTGTGCCTTGCTCTAATAGTTAGTTTGGTTACAATGTCAAGCACATGCTTTATGACCCAGTTACTTGTGTCCAAAGGGATGAGTACTTTTAGGAAATAACTCAGGGGCCATGAATCCCCACTGTACGCAGGTACCTAACTCAAGGCCACAGGTAAATACCTAAGTCCTAGGGAAGGGTGAGGCTCCACACATGCCCCAGCCTTCCTGATTTCCTCCAGTATTCCCCTGCTCAGCACCCTGACTGCTGTAAATCTC
Organism: Balaeniceps rex; assembly: GCA_013401315.1. Lineage (NCBI taxonomy): Eukaryota > Metazoa > Chordata > Aves > Pelecaniformes > Balaenicipitidae > Balaeniceps > Balaeniceps rex. The sequence goes on along the minus strand of VYZW01043343.1, from coordinate 55,975 downwards.
ATTCCCAATACCAGCTGCTCCAGGGCGTTGGTCATCTAATTGGGGCTCACGAACTCAAAAGCCTGTGCCTATAAAGCAGCTGTGGAGATGTTTGTCAAAACCAACCCTTACTGTGTCTTGGCCTTGGTGTATAAATATGCACCTTTCTTCAGCTAATGTATAGTGCCTGCTTTTAGGCAGTACAAACAATACCTTACTTCACAGAAAAAAGCCAGCCAATGCTATTAGCACTGGTATAGCTGATGCCAGTCCGCCCTTTTTTATCCTACAAAGCTCTGTAGGATTTGAACACAGCTAAAAGCTGTATGATCTACTGTCTTGCTGACCCTGTCTGACCTAGCAGTCTAGTGTAAAACAAACTGCATGCTCCCCCACACATGCTAGCTGTGAGTGCGACGTGCTACGACAAAGCAGCCTTTCCAGGTGATTCTGGCTAAATCCCCCTGCAACCCTGTCCCCACAACCTGTCTTGCAGGTCATGTGGATGCAACGATGGCAGGTCCTGACTCTTAATAATTGATTATGTACAGGCACCACAGGGGTCATTCAGCTATTGGGCCTTGTGTGCAGTCCTAGCAGCTGTTCCCCATTTCCAGCAAAGCAAAGGAATTTTCTGTGGGCAAAGCATGGCCCTTGGGCTGCCAGTCAGAGCACCCCTTTTATAGGTGAAATCTGAGACTTTCTGGGACTACAATGGAAAATCCCTTTCTAAATGTCATCTCTAATTAGTCTATCGCATAATTCTTAGTAGTCCAGAAAGACTCTCTGTCTGACCATTTGTACATTTAGAAACCCCAGATGTGTCCTGCCAGCTGTGCTGCACAGAGCTGGCTGCTGCTTGCTGGGTTCCAGTGGAGTGATGCCAGTTGTTGGTCTTCTCTGAGGTGTGTGAGCACAAGAGCAGAGCACTTCCAACACATCACAAGCAACCAACAGCATCCCTAAGACCATTCTTTGAACAGTTCAGTTTGGATTCTCAGGGTCAAGGAGAGCGAATCCTTCAGCACAAAAAGCAGCTTTACAGGTACAGGGTTCTCATGTTTTTAAAACAGAAAACACTGTGTTTTAAACCTACAGAACATCAGTGCGGGCCCCAAGGTCACCAAAGCTTGAGGGACAGAGACCTGGACATTTGCTCTTGTTTAATTGCCAAATCAATTCAAATGCTGCAAGTCTCTCCTAATGTGCTTCACCAAAACTGTCTTTGGGGTTGCCGCTGATACCTTACAGGAGATTTCCTTTTCAAAAGGGCAGAATCAAGAACCCCACTTAGAGTAAATACATGTCGGCTCCTGAGACCTTTTTCTGTGGTTAGAAGAGAGCATGTCTTATTTAAAAGAAAAGTGAGAGAGAGAGGCAGGCTGAGTGGCAGGTAGCACACTGCAGCCCCGTGTGAATAATTGAAGTGGAATCTGGAATGCACACCGACATGTCGGGGACTTCTGGAGACCACGTCTCATCGGAAGAACTGACTCTTACCGGAGAGGTAATGGAGAAGTTGCTGGCCCAAACCTCTGTAGTCTCAGCCTGAGGTGGAACAGAGACACCAGGGTCAGAAGGGGCACCCCTCGTAGCACAAAGTATATGGGATTTGAAAACCGGGCGCCAGTCCAGGGCCTAAACACAAGCTCATGAAGAGATCATTCAGTGATGGCAAGGGCAGCCAGAAGCTTCCTCCTGGGAAAAGGATGCTAGGATTTTTGAAACAGTGATGCCACAGGAGATGAGAGACTCTATAAATCTCCTCTTACTCACTTCAGCATTGAACATCCCTGGGCAGAGCTGGCTGACGTGATATTAGAAATACTTTCATTCTTTGGCACTGCAGCTCTAAACAGTACAGACAGCAGTACAGCCTCACTGGTGTCACAGTCTAGAGACATACGGCTACACTGACTGACAATGTCTTCAAGTAACTGATGGTATTGCTACTGTGCTGGCTCAGTATAGGGGGATGTTTCTTTGCTCTGCTGGGGGCATTGCCTCTGTAGTGTGCTGATCTCCAAGGTAGAGAGACTTGTCTCAAGAAGGAACTCCAAGAGAAGTTTGTGGTGTTCAAGGTGTCCTTCTTGTTCAAGAAAACAGTGGAAGCCTTTGTAAGCACCCTCTTCTGCAGATGCTGTCCTTCTCCAGGCATGCTTAGTAGCCTAGGTTCTGAGCTGAACACAGGGCGGTTTGCCTCTCACACCCAGTGCACGACCCTGGTTGCTAAATTTCAGGCACCATGGTTGAAATGTACTGATCTCAGGACCAAAGCACAAAACTCTTCTCACTTTTCTCATCATGGGAAGAGTCTCTGAACCAGAGGGGGTAGAAGACCAGGAGGAAAGTAGTGCCAGGAAGGCCATGGAAACTGTATTTACATGGACCCCATGGTCCCAAATCCTCTACACGTTTTGCTAGAGAGAGTGCAAATGGTTTGTCAGAATACAAGAGGAATGGGACAGAAGAGAAGAATGACCTGGGATGTCTCTGGATGAAAGTGCATGGAATTCTTCTCTAATATTGTGTCTCTATGTGGGAAGATTTGATTCTTCCTCTTTTCCCCACATCTCTCCCAAAAATGCTTCCAAGCATTTCAGCAAAGAATAATTCCCATGACAGCTTCTATGAAAGTTTTCCTGGAAGCTAGTTATGCTTTTCTAACTATTGATCAAAATTAGATGGCAAGTATTACCACTGAGATAAAGCTTTAAATCCCAATAGAACAGCACTCTTCTGAACTTATTTAATGCTAACAGGCTACTGACTACTTGTGTTCTGTAGAATCCATTCATTGAGACAAAATATGTATCAAAGCCTTTCCAAGGCATAAGATAAGTTCACAAAACATTGTCAAGTTCAATCTGTTAGCAGAAGTATACTTTGCAAACTTCCTAGCTCTCTAATCGAACATCACGGGAATTAGAATCATCATTCTTGCTAATTTTAAAAAGGGATAGCATTTTTGCTAATGAATTTTAAAAGTTTTGTATGTATAAATTTGCATTTTGCTACCTACTCCTCTTTAAACCCAGTTTTCCAACAGCCACTGCAGGCAGACAAAAAGAGCCAGAAATGTTATAGCTATAGAGACCCAGCCTGCCGCCTCTTGGGAATAGAGAAGAGTTTTAATGGGATGGGGAAAAACATCTGTATAGCTACAACTGTGGGAGGAGAGAATGGTTTATTTAGTTGCTTCTCAATGACCTATCTTTCTTAGGTGTTTCTAGGATGCCCATCACATTAGTATCTGAGCTCCATCTCAACTGTCTGGAAGGTAGTAACAGAAAACTGCTATTTGATCTCACTCCTTCTTTATCTAATCTCATCTACCAAGAGTATGCTCAGCAGCTCGGTATCTGAGCACCTCAGAGAAATTACACAAAGTTGACAACCTTCTTTGACATCTCCTTTCTGTATTGGAAAAAAGCAGTGCTTACAAACAAGGAAATCCAAATCAGTACTGTGTGATTCAGCTATGTGCACCCACAGGGAACGTGCAGAGGATGAACAGGGGGAGCAGAGCTGTTGTGGATAAAAGAAGCTCCACTTTCTGTGGAAGTCTTCCAAGAGCCACATCATAGCCGCTCATTAATTATAACCCAGCTGATACAGAACTTGGCATGTTCGACATTCAGCACAAATGTCTTAAGATGTTTAACAGATGGTGAAAAGTGAACTACAGGTAAAATGTTGGTCCCAGACTACTCGGATAGCAGCAGAGCCAGAGCTGCAGTCTTTGGGCCTGGATCCAGGACAATAAATTCTCCGCACTGGACCTGATGTAGCCTGGCAAGGAAGGTTTTATGCCTCAGTGGACTCTCTCAACCCACAGATCTACTATGGAGGACACCTGCTTGTCACCTCCTCTCATCCACTGCCCTCCAAGCACACACAGGCGAGACTTCTACTGACTATGTTTTCCCCGGGTGCAGCACATCCCCACCCCACAATACCCCACTGTACCCATTCCCTGCCCACACATCAGGGACTGGGAAGGTGGATGAAGTGCACCCGGAAATCCCCAGCTTGACACTTGAGCAAGCTTCCAAGCTGTCTGTGGGCTGAAAAGGAGCAAAGATCCCAGGGCTTCGGACTGCTAGGACCTAGTCTGAGAAGGATGGCTTTCAGCAGCGGTGCTGGCTCAAGCAGCCCTCACACCCTCTCCCCTTCCCACCCTGTGCTGCCCCCTCCTCAGTTTGCCAGTGTAGCTGTTTGTGGGGTTGGATGGTGACCCAGACTGACCAAGTGGCCCTGGTTTACTCCAAGGCACATCTGAAAGAGCAGCTCAGGGATAAGAACAAGTGTTTTGGGCTGTTTAAGCCAGCAGTCCCACCAGAAGAAACAGTTGTCAAATGCTGCCATAGTTCAATGCTTAAATATGAGCATACTGATGAGGCTGCTTGTCTCAGCTGCTGTTGCTGAAGGTTCTGCTATGTGGTCTGTTGACAGTAAGTCATTTTCTATGTTAATTCTCATAATTTCTATGCCTCAAATTTGCTTTAAGGTCTGCTGTGATAAACGTTGGCCTCCCGAGGAATAACAGAAACCTTGATTTATGCTCTTACAATTACCTCTGTTAAGTAGTCACAGCACTTAAAAAAAGACCTTAGAGTGGCCAAAGGCTATTCTGTGCACCTCCAGGTTCACAGTTCAAATGCCACATAAAGTTTAGTTGCTTTCCTGATCTAGGCTGATCAGTCCTGCTCTCTGCAGCACGGCCCTTACTGCCTCGCTTGCCACCAGTGCCAGCTGAGAGGGGCTGGAGCCTGTGCCACTTTATCTCCAGTCAGGCTGAGCCAACGGTGCCTGGAATTAATAAGGGATCATGTCCTTAACTTCTATAAATAAATGAAAGGGACAGAGTCATCCCTAGGAGCCTCGTCACCTTTTAGGCACTCATGCATACCGTAAGTGCACTGGGCCAGCACAACAGCTCAGGAACAAAATGAGCAATTAATTAAACAAATGTACAGTAACAGAGGTAATGGAGTAGCTATCTCCACAGTGGGAAAGCTTCCCAGAGCCATCTCACCTGACCAAAGCCTGGACTAAGCCAGCAAGGTGGAAAGGAAATGAGTAAAGAAGAGCTAAAAAGATCAGAGGTTGTGACTGTAAGCCAGGAATACCTAGTCCTGTCCTCAGGGTACAGACACATTAAATCATCAAAGGCTGTGAAACTTCCAGTGCAGAGACAGCTCCTACCCGCATTGAGCATGGAGTAACCTGAGACTGTTTGGCCCTGGGAGGAGGAGAGACAGGCAGCCACCTGAGCAGGAGGAGGAGAGACAGCCACCTCACTTTATGTTGGGCTGTGCTGGGTGACTGCTTATTGGGTAAGAACCATGCAGCTGGTGCTGGTGCCCCTGCAGTTCATAGCCAAGTTCACCATGTTGAACGCTTGTGTGTCCCTGTCCTTGCTTACACCAGCAAGCTGGTGAAAATATTGGGTGGAGCTTTACACTGCAGTCACGGTTAGTTTTCTGCTAAAAGGGGGATAGTTGTTATGTTGATGAGCTTTATTCTGCACCTCAGGTGCAGCATCTCCTGTCAAACAAGGCCTACAGCAAAGCATGGTGGCTCTGTGCAAATTTTGGACCAGCTGATGGAAATGTCCTAGAGAAGTATTAGGAGGTCCCCCTGTATGACTGTAAGAGCTTCTTCTGTCTTTAGAGCTAAGACATCTGGGTATCATTCACTGAGAATTGGTCCCAGTAGCTTCAGAAAAGCACTGCAAGTCTCCGAGTCCAAAATGAAGTGAGAGAAAACATCCCCTGGGTCTTTCAGCCTGAGATGAGTAACAGCATTGACTTGGGAAAAAATGTTCCAGTACTGGTGTCAACAATGTCTAAGTCCCTCCAACACTCTCAGTTTGGCAGAAGAAAAGACTGATCTTTGAAGCCACGTGGCAACAGGTGATATGATTGAGTAGTCCAGAACTGCTGAGTGCACGTCAAGCAAGTGTTCTTTAAAAGTTATTGATAACTGTTTGTTGAAACACTCTGGAAAACACTGATTTTAAGCAACTGTGTTACAAACAAGCATTGTCCAGCAGCTCCAGTGCAAAAGCATTACCTGAAAAACTAAAATGATCTGTGGATTTAACTTATTTCCAGCATAAATGTGAGCGCAGGACACCTGTATGTTTTTGTGCATATGTAACCTCAAATGGAGATGCAAAACTAGGGAAATGTGTGATGAAACAAACAGTTCCTAAAAGTATCTGGTGGGAAGAATTAAATACCTGTTCAAATAGTCAGCATTGCACTCTTCAGCTGGTGATAGGTGGATTAACGGTCAGTCTTCAGGGAAGTGCTAATTAGTGTAACTGGGAACAGATATGAGAGCCAGAATAAGACCAAGAGTTTTAGTCTCCACTCGTGTAAGTGTAATTCCATAGTGATGCTCTTGAGTTCATTGAAATAGATCACGGTTCACAGTGCTGTGACTCGGTGGGCTGTCAGTCCCTAGGCATGATATTAATAAAGGAGTTTTTTCTTTGATCTAGTAATAATGTTAATCTTTGTTCTAGAGCTGCAGAAACTGATTGGACCGTATCTCCCATGGTGGGATGTAACCAGTGATGCAAGTGATGCACACTTCCCTCCCCAGTACAGGAGATAGACAGATTAGAAACACAGACACACACACACACACACTAAAATGATGGTGTTTCAAAGTAAAAATGTCATATTTTCAGATTTCCATGAATAATATAGGTTCCTTGGAAAAAATCTCTGTGTTATTCACCTCTCCTATTTTTCCATCAATGAACTAAAACCCGACTTTGATTAGCTCTTTTTGTTATGGCAGTAACTAAGAATTTTAAAATGTTTCTATGTTCTTTGTACCTTCAGCTTGTGCCTACGCTCCATCAGGTACAGCATGTTTGGTCGGCTGAGTATGGCATATCTAGTTGTGCCAGCTTGTGACGGGGGGAGGCCTCTGCCTAGGAACACCAGGACGTGTTATACCACCCTCAGCTGCCTCTTATACTGACAGAAGAAACTAAGCTCACCCCAACAAAGTAACATGCAGAACAGAGGAAGGCTGCTGACACTGTGATCTTCTCCATAGTTCACAGCATTTTGACTAATCCCGGTGAATTCACAGCAAACAATATTGCTGCTGCCCTTTATCTCAGGCTTATAAAGGGAACATGTGGCTCTGATTTACCTTTTCCCCACAGAAATTACTGCATGGGGGAGTAGCAAGGGAAACAGGAGGCTAGACATAAAAATTACCAAGCAGTCTTTGCTATGTCTAAAGAAGCCCTCTAAGGGAAAAATTATAAGAATGGCAGAAAAATTGAGCAAGAAGGTTGCGATGTTATGTTAGGTACATGCAAAAGCAAGAAAATGTTAGGGCAGGTCCTTGGCTGCTGTAAGCAGCTGTAGCTTCATTAAATAAATGGAGCCAGGTTGATTTACACTATAGGGGATCTGTTATGGTTTTCAGTGCCATTATAATTTCTAATGAGTGGTTTTCACTGCTATTAATTCAGCTGGTATTAATAACTTAGCTTTTGGACTGGCCAAAATAAGCTATTTTAATCACTAAGAATAAGATTCCAAATTGCCATCTGAAGTTGTCTTTTGAGCCTCTGAAAGGTACTTTTGAGGACTGCCCTGACAAAACGCCTGAAGGCAGATCTGCATGTCTGCTTGAAAGGCCTGTCTAGACTAGGAAAATGAGCAACCCTTACAACGTGCTAATGGGTACATATTGGTTAGCACATTTTAAAACACCGGAGAAAAAGAAGTAGATGCTCACTCAGAGTGTTGTGCTTTGTACACTGAGCTAGGTTAAAGTCTTGCCGCTGATGAGGAGAAATCATGCTCCATCTTCCCTTCATCTCCACTATCCCGTGTCCAGCTGTACAGTCCTGCTCCCTGCTTTAAAACTGATGCTCTCTGGACCTTTTCTATGAACAAATTCACTAAGCCAGCAGAAAACTGATCATGAAAAAGAAATGGATACGTTTGTGGTGGTTTAGTGAGTTGGATCAGCTGATGGGAGGGTGCAAACAAGCGCCAGAGCCGAGTAAGTGGCAAGAAGATGTGGCTGGGAGACAGGATGAGAAGAGAAAACCTCCACCTTTCTTCAGCAGCTAAGCTGGCTCACTCTACCTGATAAAACTACAGTCTCTATCCTTGGCATCTGTGCTGAGCCTAGCAAGGAGGAGTCTAGATGATTGTGTGGGTAGATGACTACTTCATTTTCATACCAGCCATCAAGACATGTATACAGACATCAGCTGGCTTCCTCAGAAACTGTAAGTTGGAAATGAAGCTTTAGTGTCAGTCTTAATCCCCTCCACTGCTGAACAATTTTCTGATAGCCAAAATACAGTCTTTGCCCTTAAAACACGAGTCTTTTCACAGTTACCTTCAGTCACTTCCACAGTTTTTTGACCTGATTGTGTTTGGGTGTACGCTGGCCTTTGGCCCCACTCAACCGGTGTCATCCCACTGCAGGTCACCTAATGCACCTCAGCCCACCTCCAGCTGCTCGAACCCTCCTCCTGCCCCTCTCCCTTCCATACGGTCTGTCATATTTCTTCCCTTTCTTTTGTGCTACCTAAGCTCAGTCTCTCCTGCTTTTGCACTCTCTGTGAGCTTAATGTTTTTCTCCTCTACCTCCTGGGTTCAAACCTCTCCCTCTGTATCCAAACTTATTCAGTCTGGGCCTTATTCACCTGTTTCAGATCACTGTCCCCCCCTCCAGGAGCTCAGATTCATTCAGCCCCTGGCTCACAGGCTGTTGACACAGCTGTCTGTACAAGTATCTTTCCTTCAGATGGATAAAAACTGATCAAGATTTGGCCCTTGGTGAATTTTTGTAAGTCACATGGCCTATTTTTCATTATAGTAAGTGTGTTTGTTCTGCTCCTTCTGGGTACGACAGGAGCTTGCTTACTTGGATGCACAGTGCTGCGTATTATCATGGTGTCCCTGTTCATTTTGGCCTCCCTATCTGTATCCAGCACTTCATTGCAACAGGGAGAAAAGGAGGGGTAAAACACCTAGCCCGGGGCGCGAGCCATTAGTTCAATATAAAGAGATTTAAGTAGGAGCAATGGGAGAAGGAAACGGGCTGAATATCAGGAAAAGCTCCTGCCAGTGAGACATGTTTGGCTGTGAAATCTTCTCCCAGGGGAAAGAGGTCAAAGCCTCATTGTTTGGAAGTAGAGCTGGTCAAAACTGTTTTTGGAGCAGCAGCAGCGGGAGTGGTGGAGGTGGGGAGAAGAGCAGCAGCTGTGCATGGCGGAGCGGCAGATATACGAGGGGAAGTGGCTGGATGCACAGCAAGAAGACGCAGGAGGAGCAGGGGAGGCCGAAGGAGGAGTGGTGGACGCACCGGCACGAGGGACACGACAAAAGGAGTAACAGAGGCGCAGTGGGGAGCAGCAGACAAAAGCAGGAGAGAAAGCAGGGAAAGCAGAGGGGAAAAGAGGAAGGAGCAGCAGAGATGCAGGACAGGAAAGAATGGTGGGAAATACTAAGAGAAGGAATGCAAGGAGCAAGCGTGCAGGGATGAATGACAATAGCAAGGTCTTGTTTCGGTTTTGTGAACTCAGTGGCCTTGGCTAAGCAAAGCTAGAAGATATTAAAGGACAGAGACAAAGACATCAGATTTGTTCATGACATTATTTGAACAAGTCTCTCATCCTAGGATACTTTGTGCAGTTTTCTCATTCTGCATCAGGATGAAATCAAGGCGTTTCAATGCATTCCTTGACAAAGCCAGGGACAGGCAGACTCGAGAAGCCACCAGCCCAGCATTTCAGGGCAGTAACTTAGAACATGAAGGATAGGTACAGGCAACACCCTGACATTTCCCATCTTCTTGATGATATTTGCTTGATGGTATGAGCTGAAGGAGACTGCCAGTGTTAATATTGCACCATAGTTCATTGGCTGCTATTTTTTGTCCTGAAATTCCACATGTTCAGTGACATTTCATTCCTCTCACTGGAGTGAGCTCCCCATCAAGCAAATCCTATTATGATATAAATTAGCTGAGGTTCCTCAGCCATCCCTACCACATACTCTATTAAAACTCACCATTATTTACATGGTGAAGCTCTTTACTATTGCAAAGAAGGAAATTCCCAGCTCAATTTCTTTCACCGTAATATTATTAGTGTTTCCTTCACTCTAAACCAGGCTACTCATTTAATTTTGCTGAGGTCTGCTACGTAGTTTCTACACAGATCTGCAAAGCAGAAAGCAATGCATACACTCCAGTTTTGGCTGGTCGGCCAAAAACTTCGTGTGCTTAACTTTTCCCTGAGAGAGCAGGAGAACAGTGAAAAAATACAGGATCTCCCCAGGACCAAGTAACACGTTGCACAGCTAGAGCTGCAATGGAGTCCTGATGGAATTTACCCAAGGTCCCAATCCAGGCCATATTTCTGCCGCCCCACTCTAAAGACTTATTTTTAATTCTTACAAATCTTTTCAAATGCCAATCCACAATGAATATTGCATGCTGAATACAAGACATGCCAACTTAATTTGAAGAAATTGCTGATAATGACAACATCAATTGCCTTCTCATTCTGCTCTTTGTCTTCATTGTTAATCCTTTCTCAGAAACTAAACCCTACTTGGATTACTAATGACAGTCTCTTTGTTCTCCTTATTTTTTTGTTTTTCTTAATTGCCTTTGGAGGGCTATTTTAAAAGAATATTCATGACAGAAGTACAAGCTGGCAGAAATGCCATTAGAAGGAAAAGCCTCCTGTCATCTTATCTCTGGTGCAGGGACCAGGACCTTCACAGTAATGTAACTAAGTTGCCACTTCCAAGGCTGAAACAGTTTTGTGGTAGTTCAGCACAAATGGAACCAATCTAATATAAATCTGTTGAAGCTACTGGTGTTTTTTCACTCCACATTCATAGCACCCGAGATCAGGATCTGATGCCTTAGGTTGTCTGAAGCATTCATGGAAGGAGTTTGAAATGAGACAGATAAATTGGTTTTGTTAAATTTAAAGTTTGGGGTCTCTTTGAGAAACGAATGAATCAGAGCCTGTAAACGCGATGCTGCTTGTTGCCTCTACCTTAATTCAGATCAGTTGAATCACACTGAGTAGTCACTGTCTGAATGCAAAATGACTCCGACTCTCTTAGTTCCCAGGGGATAAATCTCCAAGGCAGTTTCACAGCTGGTAGTAAGAGGTAATCTCAACAAAAAGCCCAAATACTAAGCAACAGGGTCACTTGTTCCTGTCTAATTCTGAAATATTCCTGCATGTCACGCTAGGGCAATCTTGATGGAGCAGGGCAGCTTGTTTGGGTAGCGCCGGGGCTGGGTACAGAGACCCTTTACCCACCGAACCATCATTTTCCAGGGCTAGCACTTTAACCAAAGGCAACAGTGCCCCTCTGTGATGGGATCGTGGTGTAGCATAGGGCTCAACCCGTACTCGGTTTCCTACATTTGGTATGCCACTGGTTCGGAGCAAGAACTCAAAACTAGGTAAGGAGGGAAGCCTTTGTGTCAGGAATGTGTCATATATTTCATTCGTTGCAGAAGGGCCCAAACAGATGAGATAGGCCGGGGTGTCAAGAAAGGCAAGAAGGGACTGCCCAAGGCAGCTGAGGGCTGCTTTGGAGAAATGGGTTCCACTCCATCTGTTCAGCATCATGCAGGGACAAATGCTCGTGTTTCTTCTGGCTCCCAAATCTGGGATGCATCCAGCAAAGCTACTGAGCACTTACCAGAATCAAAGCCAGTTTGGGCTTTGACCATATATATATTACAAGACGCTCAAGAGCCACCAAAGTTTGTAGAAGTGGTTTCTTGTACAGGGCATGAGATTAATTAATTTCATTGAGAAATGCTGGGTTTACCCTCTGTGGCTCAGCCTCTTATCCACAAGATAAGAATATGATCATCTGGCCTTCTAGGTGCCATACAGAAAAGTTCAAAGTTGATTAACCGTGGGTAGAAAATGAGGATACTATGAACACAGAGGATGCTATGAAGAGACAAACAATAATTCTATATTGAAAACAGAGCTTGTATGGTTCGTACAGTAAATAATGCAGAGGGATATAGATGTGGTGAAGTGGAGAAAAGTAATTAATAAATAACTACCATTTCATGTGCATTAAATGAGGTGTCCAGTCTTTAGGAAAAGCACAGTATGGTTATTAATTTAATGACTGTCATCATGTATGTACACATGGACCAAATCAAGATAACATACACACCTTGATTCTGGCAATTCCTGACTTTCAAGTTTTTGACTTTATAAGTTTTCTGGTATTCTTCTAGCTTAGGTTTTTTGTCTTTAATGTAACAAAGCCCTATGCTTATAAAGAATACATTTTATTTATTGTTTACTTATTATTTATTCTCAAATCACAACATCATTCTGAAATCACAACTGCTAAAGAAATAACAATACCAGTACCAAATACTTTCTGAAAAGCAGACTTTCTAAATGAATCAAACTTTACTAAGATGTGCATCTCATATATACAGAATCACAGAATCATAGAATGCATTGGGTTGGAAGGGACATTTAGAGGTCACCTAGTCCAACCCCCCTGCAGTGAGCAGGGACATCATCAACTAGATCAGGTTGCTCAGAGCCCCGTCCAACCTGACCTTGAATGTTTCTAGGGATGGGGCCTCCACTACCTCTCTGGGCAACCTGTTCCAGTGCTTCACCACCCTCAGTGTAAAAAATTTCTTCCTTATATCTAGCCTAAATCTACCCTCCTTTAGTTTAAAACCATTAGTCCTTGTCCTGTCACAACAGGCCTTGCTAAAAAGCCTGTCCCCATCTTTCCTATAGGCCCCCTTTAAGTACTAAAAGGCTGCAATAAGGTCTCCCCGCAGCCTTCTCCAGGCTGAACAGCCCCAACTCTCTCAGCCTGTCCTCGTAGGAGAGGTGCTCCAGCCCTCGGATCATTTTTGTGGCCCTCTTCTGGACCTGCTCCAACAGCTCCATGTCCTTCTTGTGCTGAGGGCTCCAGAGGTGGATGCAGTACTCCAGGTGGGGTCTCACGAGAGCAGAGTAGAGGGGCAGAATCACCTCCCTCGACCTGCTGGCCACGCTTCTTTTGATGCAGCCCAGGATGTGGTTGGCCTTCTGGGCTGCAAGCACACACTATTGGCTCATGTCCAGCTTTTCTTCCACCAGTACCCCCAAGTCCTTCTCCGCAGGGCTGCTCTCAGTCCCCTCATCTCCCAGCCTGTACTGATATCGGGGGTTGCCCCGATCCCCGACGATGCTTCACATCTCTCTTCACTCCAGAAAAATCTTGTTAAGCTTCTTTTCCCTAGTATTTGCTTCATTTTGGTTGCTGACTCTGATCTTCTAAAATTGTCAAAGTATTGTTTTGCAATTAGCTTTGTTGGGTTTTTATGCATTTCATAAGGTATGTTAAGTTATTTCATAATACAACAAGCCCCTGTACCCGCGCCAAAATAATTGTATATATGACTGACTCTATCAGCTAAAACTCTGCAGTGCTGCTGAAACCGTCCTACACGTTTTCATTCTTCCCTTGAGGGCCAAGTATGGCTGTTGATAAAATGATCTTTTTGAAGAAGTGCAACGTGCCGGTGAGCTGCATTTTTGTACGGGGGCATCTGCCAGCCTGTGAATGGACATCAAGTGCTCCGGTTGCTGTGGTACTGCGAGCCTGCACCCGGGCACCCGAGGTGGCACCCGGGACGGCTCCCTCTGCCCTGCCGCTCAGGCTGGCCAAAGCTGTGCTGTGCTAGCATCTAGTGGCCAGAGGCGAAACTTCACAGCCCCCTTGGCTTCAACCTCAGCAAGGGTTTCCCTCAAGGAGAAAGTAAAATTCGTAACTACGGAAGCAAATGAGCAAACTTTAGTCAGGTGTTCGGCTCTGAGAATAAAGGAATTATTACTTTGCAAGAACGATTGAAAGGAAATGATAAAATAAGGTTGTATCTGTGTTTGCTTTCTGTTTCACCCCATATACCTTCCCGGGCACATGCCGTAACTATCAGTTTGGTTTTCTGTGTTAGACAGAAAAGCTTAGAAGTTGCTAAGGGAATACTACTTTATTTAAATGTTTCATATATTTTACCTCTTGCATGATCAAACTTGTTTTTCTTCTTTTCTGAGTCATTCACTAGTGTTTTCTCAGAAGGTTGCAGTGGACAGTAGAAAACAGAACAGCTACAATGTGCTTTTACCATACTGAGGGCATGCAGTGTTTACTTACAGGAGACTTAATTATGAACTGTGATGTATTAATTTTATTTATAAACATCACTTCCGGTCCAGATTCGTAGGAACTTGCCAACGTAACTGCAGCTGCATTTCCAGAGAAGAGAGTAGTGCAGAAGCAGAGATAACAGTATAAATACAAATCATTCCTCATGCTGAACAGGCACATCTTCACTGGGATTTTCAAAGACATGCAGCACAACCTTACTTTGTTTCCCTGAAGGTCAAAACTCTCGTTCAGATGATCAGAACCAGCACTAGCTGCCACTGGTAATATTAAAGATAATTTGATACTGTCTCTTGGCCATAACAAAAACAGTTATTCTCTTCTAATGCCAGTTTTTGCATTCAGGCAACACCACAGTTTTCAACTGAAGTTTCCCTTATTTGTATTACAAGGGCTGTGGGACTAAACAGGGAGTTTAGACAATTCACCTAGTCACATGAAGTACATGAAGATGAGCATATTAGGCTCAGAATTAAACAGAAAATAAAATCAGTGCTCCCATCAGAAGTGGCCTTAGTTCTTCACTTTACGTATTAGTTATCCCTAAGCTTGCTTTTTTCCCCTCTGAGTCACTAAGTCAGAACATCCAGAGAGGTTTTATTTAATGTTCATCACCTTTGATGCATTAGTTCCTTCACCTTAACTTCACTAACTTTAACTAAGTAGACAAGCCTTGTGTAAGGAAGCATCAAGGTGACAGCAGGTTTATACGAGATGCCATGAACACCTAGGGACAGGAAACTTCTAACTTCTGCTGATACTATCAGTGTCAGGATTTCCCTATCCTTTGTTTTGTGTGCTCCTAAAATAAATATCAAATGGGGGACGGAAGTTATTTTAGGATCCTTACGAATGCTATATCGTAAGTCAGGCAGCCCACTGGACTCAAATGTATGTACTGGAAAAAAAGCCCAACAGCAAGGATCACAGTATCAGGCACCACTCATCCAGCATGTATGAATTAGTGTTCTCACCTCCCAAAAAAACTTTTTCAAACAGTGCAAGACAGTGTACCAGAGGCTTAACTCACTAATAAATGTCACTAAATGCTCACTAATTAAACTGTCAAACTTGGATTCCTAAAAAAGTTATCCTAATTTTCCTTTTCTACATTTTATTTTGCTTGCGAATAGTGATATTCCACCACCCAACTGATGATCGTCATTGACAAAAGATAGGCAGAAACATTTGTGTATAGATCTTGAATAAACACACTTGGGGGATATATCTGTAGGTGTCTGTATGTAGATATATATGTGTTAACACATTTAAAGTGACATGAGATTTTGAGCTGCTTGGGGTGCATTTTTGTCATTTTTAATTTACAATAAAAAGTAGCTTCATTTGCATAGATTGTAATGAATTATAAAGCTGTAGTAGAGGGAACTAAACCAAAGAACACATTTACTATGGTAAGACTTCCCATAGACTGTCAATTTTCATAGACAATCCCTATCAGTTATATGGATATTTAGTTTGCGTATTCTGTGAAATGAGATAATCACAGAGGTTTTGGCTGAGACCAATATACAATCTGATATTGGTATAACAAGCATACAAACTCAGGATGTACAACAAAACCACCATATAAAATGTAGTTCAGCTTAAATCTTCTTTCATAATAAACTGCTCATTTTAGACGGTCTCTATTTCTATCTCAGCATTGTAATTTTTAAAGTCAATAGGAATGATTTACGGTCTTCGATCCAACGTATAGGAAACTTTCATCCATAAGAGAGCTCTGAGCTTCAGTCTCAGGGCTGAGAGTGTAAATAAAATCAGGAGTTACTTGTATTAAATTCCACTGATTAAACTAAAAAGCAGCCTGGCTCCTGGCAACCAGGATGGCATTATAATAGAAATACATGCTCGGTGTGCAGAGCTCTTCAAGAGAAAAGGAATGATCTGATTTGATTAAACTCCAGAGAAATTAGTATCCAGAACATAGAGTGAGATGGTCACCCCCAATTACCTTGAGGATGAGAACAGAGTCTAAACTTTATTTCTCTCTTCACTGTTTCTCATTAGGCTGGCTAGATGACTGTTTGTTTGTTCCTTTAGTGAATTCTACTTCAATTGCATCACAGCCTGGGTGTCCAATGCAAGGCTAAGTGTCACTAAACAACAACAAAATTGTGACAAAATAGTCATTGAGTCTTTCCAGTGCTTGTGGCTGCAAGGTATGGAGATGCTTGGTGTGTCCCATGGCCACGGTCTCTGATCATGCTTTTGTCTTGCAGTAGTTCTGTGTTGAACATGGAGAGAGACCAGACAGTATGTCATTGTCCCAGATGTCTGGGTTTTCCTTGAAAGAAAAATGGAATTGTAGACAAGAAGAAAACTGGTATTTACCCAGTGGTGACAACTGAGAAACCAGGACTGCACCCACTCGAACCCCAATCCAAGATCTTTTTCGTATTTCTTCTTATATTGCCTAACCTTGAGATCAACAAAATTCCAGATTTTTGGGAGAAATTCCATAAACAGGAGTGGTAATTCCTTTTCTTTTGAAACAGCATTGAACTATTCACGGATAAGACATCCAATTCACTGCAGCACATGGTACAGCATGGCAATATCTTAGGCAGGGCCACCTTTCCCATAGAAGTTACACATGGAAAACTCAGATAGACGTCAAATGTTAATCTGCAGAATTTTAAAATCAAATAAAACAGATGTTAATATGATGTGAAAATAAATAAAAATTTTAGTTGCTTCTTTGTCAACAACTTCCCACAAATTTCACACACAATTTATAAGTATGATGATATTTTATGCAATACATAATTACAACTTCTTGTTTGAATTGTTTTTTGGTGGGGAGAGTTTAAAAGCCTTAGGCATATTTTGTGTGTGTTTCTACTGTAAAGTGCTTACATCATCTACTTCTGCCAAACTCAAGCTAACTTGATAAACATCCTCACAAAAACCTCCTCATTAAATGACATCCTATAACTTGCGGAGCAGTAGAAGATGTCGTTGAACACACACCAGCTGTGTTTATATCAAGCCTCTGATCCACAAGTTGATAAGGAACAAAAATATTCATTAACTTCAATGAGCACTTCTCTTCTTTAGAAGTGCATAATCAAAGCTATATGAACTATGGCCCAGATTTTTTGGAGCAGTTTTATGCACCTATCTTCCAGTCTTATTCAAGTCCATCTATTTAAATCTTTTCGGTTGATTTGAAAGGCTAAGCTGTTCTATTTTACCTGAGAAAGTATCCACAGTAATAAAACTATAGAAGGACATTTTTCTTTAGAAACATTCAGTAATTATGGTTATCCAGCCACTGATACAACACTGCTCTACTGATGTATGTATGAAAAACATGGAAGCTTGATTCAATAGGCAATTTGCATTATGATGGTTTTTCTAGCTTCAGACTTGAACTTATCCTGAAATTGTTGCTTTGCTGTCTTGTCCTGTAGAGACAAAGAAGCTCCACAGCTGGTATAACCAGCCATAGGATTGCCCTGGGGGCATTTTCCAGGAGCACTGAAATGGAAAAGCAGATGCATTAGAACCTTCTCCCCTGCCCTTCACACTGCTGGCAGGGAAGGCATCTGGGACCCAGCAAATGTAGACAGGACTCCCTAAGCTCCAGTGTCACCGGGCTACTGTTAGAGCAAGCTGGTACCACTGGTGCACATATGGTGAGCATATGGACAGCAATAAGCTAGGAGGAATAAACCAGCCTGAAGAAAACACTTTTTTAAGAGAACAAAAAAGGCCGCAGCTAGACTCTAACTCAAGGAATCCTACTTCATTGAGACAGCGAGGTCGTCACCTCCAAAAGCGGCTAGGAGTTCTCCAGCCTGCAAAAATTTTGAATAATTTAATATAAACTTATGTGGAGATGGTACATGGGTTGATGCAATGAACCAGCTTAAACCCAGCTGGGAAAAAACACATGCTGGATGACAGAATCAGAAATCAAGATCTTTTTGCAGATTGGAGACAGGCTCTGGGAAAAAAAAGAGAGAAATCTGATAGACAAACACTGGTTAAAAACCTCAAGCAAGAGTAATAAACCATACAAATACAACTGGGGTAATAATAGACAGAAAATGGCATCGTGGTGTTGTGGATTTTACCCTGAATGGAAGTCTTGCTGCTATGTTGCCCTAATACTAAGATGAAGATTTCGGTGGCACTACTGTTCTTGTGTCCAGACTGGGGCACCCTTTAACCCTTTATAAGAAATCCATGGATGTCCTGGAAGAGTCCACAAGGGAGGGACAAAAATGAAGTTATAGGGTTTCTGACTTTGTGTTTTGTGAACATCTAGGTATTTGTTATTTAATAACCTTTAGCACACTTTCTAGTATAAAGGCCATTAAATTTTAACTGATGCAACTTTCTTTATCGATGCTGTATGACTGCACCTGCCACAAAGGCCAAGTTCCTGAATAATGGGCACCAAAGGTGTTCTGTGAAATTGTGTGCACCATACTCATCACTTTCAGAGATTTTAAGTAGCAAATAAAACTTTCTTCTGTTACGTGTGTATCAATTGGTTTGTGTAAGTATAGAGAATGAAAATGGTGTTACAATGTTTTTAGGGGATTAAAATACATTTTAACTAGTGGTTAACAGCAGATGTAACGCTGCTTTCTGCGTCATTCGGCACACTTGCGGCAAGAGCAATCAGGGGCTTCAATTCTGGCAGAAATTATAGTGACTCAAAGGTGCGGTGCCTAGCTCAAATGGAATCTAAATGAACATGGCTGATTCATCTCATATGGATAATTTTGGATTCAGTCTCTAAAATTAGTGTACTATCCATTCAAACCCAAAAGAAGAACATAATTGCATATTCCTAATTAAATCAGAGCACTTTAGCCTAGAAAACAAGTGTACCTTGTTATTTTCAATAAGAATCAGTTGTGGAACTAATCAACAATATTTACCTGCAGGCTAAATCTGTATTTCTGATCTATATTCAGCTGCAGATCAGAAATGGCATCTGACATTTGGAAAGAAATTAAGTCTTGTCATTATGTCTTAGGTCTTCCAAGTCTGCTTATTTAGCTTTAGGATTCAATATATAACATCGGGAGTCTGTAGAAAGTACACAATATACACAAACCATCTGATTAAGTCCTTTTTATTTCTGAATAGGGAATGTTGATCTGTAATTCCAGGATACCTCCACAAAAACTATACCCCAAAACCATGGGGACAGTTCAACACGTGATTTCACCTTTTCCTAACTGCTGTTTCTCTCCTTGTAGCACGGTTCTGCGCAGCAAACTCACACTTTTGGGCTCTGACACGTGCTTTAAAACCAGTCTTACCAAACTAAAATGAAGTACTAGCTGAACAGTAGCCTGCCCTTAATTAAAATAAGGGATTGCTCTTGTAGCAGTATGACCACGAGAGGGCGTGTCACCAGTTGTGATAGTAACGTCTCACTAGTGCTATACTACTTCATACAAGACCTTTATTTTTACTTTTTCTGTCTTTCCCTGTCTTTTCCAATCACATTGGGAATTTTGTATCCTCCTTTGTTAATTAAATGACATAATTCTACAGGCAGGTTCTTATTCATCCAATAATTGCTAGCTCAAAGCGAAGAAAATGAAGGGTGGAAATTACAGATGATCATCAAGCTGAGATATTTTGAGTCTGTTTTCACTTAGAAAAGGAAGCAAGGGATGAGAGGCAAACAGATAAGGAGGACAGAAAATATTTGTGGAATAAATAAGATGAAATAATGGAAAAAGCAGGAAAAAAGTATAATAGGTAAAATACTAATCTGAAAAAATATAAATTATATTATCACAAAAATGGAAATTTCTAAGCTTTTTAGAAGTACAAAAAAGCACCATAGTTTGAGCATAAAACATGAAAAAAGGTGAATGAATGAATGCAATGTTGATTTTCCCTAAGTATCATACATGATTTTAGTTTACCAGAGGCCACAACAACAGAGCTGAAGAGATGCATTCAGGTGTCAGCTTCATCTGACAACTTTAAAACTTCTCCTCTCTGGCCTCCCCTCCCAGTTCCCACAGAGCATGGGTTAGAAGTTGTGTTTTCCATGCAGATACGCAGACCTGACTGATTAAATTGTGGGACGTTTTACCTGCCCCTGAAGTGTTTATTCCCTACACTTATTGCCTTCCTCTCTTTTTTAGCAAGTGCAAGTTGCTTGAATTAAACTGTTGGAAGAACTATCATTATTTTAATTATGATCATACTATCCTGTGGAGTTCTCTTGCAACAGTGGCAGAGAAAATGGCTTTTGTTGCTTTAGAAATAAAATAACTACTGCTATTGCTGACATCAACAAGAGTTACAATTTTGTAAGCAAGGAACAGCATACGGTATTATATGCAGAAGTAAAATTGTGTTAGCTAGTCAGCATGTTTATAATCTCATTTAAAATGAGATTTATGCTTGGCCAAAGGGTTCTCTCTGTCTCCTTGCCCATTGGATAGTAGGCCTTTATAACTCTTAGGATGTTATTGAAGCTCATCAGAGGTACTTAGTTAATTGGTTCTTGTTAGGGGTCTCTTCTGAATTTCTCTCTCAGAGCAGGTATTTAAACAAGAGGATAATGGTCGTTTTACCTGATATTAGTTAGGGATGATGCAATTTGCAGTAGCAAATTGCGATGTTCTCCCATCACACTCAAAATCAGGCAGAAGCAAGAACAGACCTACTTTACCCACACTAATAACATTTTAAACAGTATTTTTACTTAAGCGTGATGTTACTCAGAATGATCCGATAGAAAAACTAGTTCCTTTTAGGGTCAGACGAGGCAAGCATTCTGAGAAAAACCCATGAGGTCAGGTAACTGTACATTGTCACATCTATATCATAACGCATATGCACCAATGCTAAATCAGACTTGCATATGCAGCTTGAATTCTCAAATATCCTAAGATTTGAGATCTGAACTTTGAAACCATGAAGTTATTCTGTGGGGTTTTTTAATCTATATTGAAGAGTCATACATGTAGGTAGATGGATATAGATACATACAGATATAATCCAATTATTTAAATAAGGGATAAGAGATTTACAGTTTTCAGTCCCTATTTGATCCAGTCTGCAGCTTTGGGAAGGGAACACTGTGCCACTTCACAGTGAGTGTATATCTAAAAGATTATCTTTTCAGTGACCAAAAAGAAAAGTTTTCTTTTAAATAAAATTCTGAATATGCTATGTGGGCTGTTTAAACATCCCGAGTACACAATACCCAGCCTATGAGCCATTCAATCACTTGACATCTCTAATTCAGATCATTAATTCTAGGAGCAAGCCTGCATGTCTAAAAGGAGGGTTTTCTTCTCTTGACTGAGGTTTGTTTGAGCTACCGCTATGAAAACATTTAATAACAAACAGGAACTTGCTGTCTGTGCAAGCCTGTCCTACATCCTTCCTTGTATCATGCTTCTTTTATTAGAAAAATCTTACCATGAATCCTCACCTGCCTACTAAGTCAGAAAAACAGCATTTCGGGATTCTGTCACCTGTATATAACTCCCTTCAAAGACAGAGCCAAAAAGCTGCTGTTCCAGCTGATGCTTTCATTGCTGACTCAAAGACAGCACAGGTTTGCCAGGCAGCGTTGTGAGAGGGCAGTTAGCAAGCAGCCCTTCAGCTCAGTGCAACCCAGGCCATCACTTGCTCAGATGAAGGGAAGCTGTCAAAAGCCAATTCACTGTCTAGCAATCAACACCTGAAATCAGGTCAGTGACTTCGCAGCGTAAGACATTTCTTGCTGTGCCCAAGAAGCTGAAGTTTGACTTGTTTGCCAGTCTCTCTTGACAGTCTTAATAAGACTTAGTCAGTGCAACACAATTTCTTGCAATCTTGTTACCTCCTTTGCAAGCAAAATGCTGGAGGAGAGAGGTTCAGATGTTCCAGTTTCCTCCAGAGATGGAGCCATAGCCATGAGCCTTTATAGAATCAAATTTCAAAAGGTTTCTGATAAGCCAGAGATGATGTGTCAGTCCCTACATGAAGTCTTTCAACATCCTTTATGATGTTTCATGACTGTCTCAAAGTTGTCTTGTAGTCAATATTATGCTCCCAGCTAGATTATTAGACACAATGCCTTGCAAGCACAAGGTGGTTCAAATCTAGCTTGAATCATCTTACTTGGAAAAATAAACAAGCCAGTAAAGAGCATAAAATTTCCTATCAGCCTTTACAAGACTTTCTAGATAGTTTTAAACAGGACAAGACACATGATTGCCATTGCCAAAGGTAGAATTCCCAGAGTAGTGTGATACGTCATTCCTCTTCAGACATTTGGTAATACAGCGACCTTACCAGAGCTTGAAGGACTAAAGGTGCATCAGCTGCTAGAATCTACAAAACCCATCATCCAGCAGATTCCTGACTTTCTTGCTCAGCACACAGGTCTTACAAAAGGATGATTTAGTAGATTGTCTGAATAATACAGGATGAGCTCAGTAGTGTAAATGGCTTCAGCAAAGATAAAAACAAGTAATTTCTAATTCCTTTCCTAGGTGCAGACAATAGAGGATTCATGCAGATAAAAAAAGGTAGAAATTCTTGTATACAGGGTATTTTCTGTAGCATTCTCACTTCAAGCTGCCAACCACTGCTCTGAAGAAGCTTCCGAACAGAATTAATTGCAATTTTTGTATATATATATCTATATCTTGCTATAGAGATCTTTAGCTCTCCATATATCTAAATATAAACTAGATCTCTGTAGAGATTATCAGTATTGTATCTATATATTATTATATAGAATAGTGTTATAGACCTATATTGTTATTATCCATATATATCTATATATTATCAGAGATATCTGAATAAATATATATTATACATGATTATATAGTTATATGATTTATCTCTATTTTATTATATTTTTTATCAGAGATATGATGTAATACACTACAGCAAATCCCATATAGCACTACTAACCAGCAACTGTCTCTAAGGCAGAAAACGAGGGTCAGCTGGTGTTCACAATGGTATTCAAAGCAGTGAACAAAGATTAGCTACAAGCTACAGCAAATTCCCTTGAGGTTACCAAGGCAGATGGAGCATGTCTCAAGGCAACTTGTCAGAGTAGCAATATTTCAGCCCAGAGGAGTACTTGGTCAATAAAGTCTCAACCAGAAAAGTCAACATAGTACATCACACAGGACTGTAATTCCTTTTCCAAGTAGGTCATAGATAAATCTCTGATTTTTTTCAAACCCCATCAAACGTTTTATCACCAAGCAGTTGTGTATTGGGTGCTGCACAAGCACCAACACATGCTCTTCAGAGCTGGACAGCTTCTGAAAGGTCTGGAGAATCTGATAATATACAGGCAGCTAGCAACTCGCCCTTCACGTCTCAGGGCTAGCTGCCTATCTTCGGATGACTTTTTTTTCCCCTGTGCTTACTATTTTCTGTGTCTGTGGCAGACTATAACCTAGACCAGGGAGACAGGTATGTGAAGACCACAGTCATTAGAAGAAAAGGCATGTCTAAATATTTTTAGCTTTCAAATGCAGCATTGATTTCTTATTTTTCCTCACTTGTGAGGTTTAGCACACCAATAACATCCAAGAGCATATTTATATAGGGATACCTCAAAAATGTTAATTGTGCCTAAGCTGCACTGAAGCATGAACATGCTGCATCAGCTCCCTTCAGACCTATATGCACTCTTTCCTCCGAACAGAAACCAGAGGAGGACTGGTGCATGGCTTTGTCAGGGGCCTGAGCAGGTCAGCAGGCATTAATTACCCTGATCAGCCTCACATGAGGCCTCCACCCATGCACCATCCACCCACTGGCCCTGGAGCTGCATTTAAACCCCGGCCTGGGGCTTGGGCTGGGCTGGAGCTGTAGTGTTCATGAGCTGTGCTTGGGGGGTTGGGTGTTCCTGATACTGTCTTGTCCTTGGACCTGCCTTATTTCTACAGATATAGTTGCTGGTCATGGTTACCCTGGCTCTTCTTGCTCAGGTACTGTGTGACTGTACCCCTGTTTGGGGTGGTGGTGGGGTGTCACTGCCTTGTTGCCACCCAGCCTGCTGCCGTTCCTGGCAGGGGATGTGAGTCTCATATCAAAATAGACTTGGGCTGCTGCTATAAAAGTGAAATACCAGTTTTGTAATAACTTGGGTCTTCAATCTGTTGCTGAAAAAGAGCCTGGCTTGTGCTAATTCCTGTGGTGATTGCAAATGGAGAGAAACATTGGACTAAGTGTGAAAATGGGTGTTTAAGCCTAGATGATAGACCAAAGAAGGGAAGGAAGCTGCATTGGAGAGGGCACAGTGACTCACTCAATACTATTTACTATGTACTTGCTAGAGGAAGTAAAAACAATTTCTGTGTGGATTCTGAGAAAATGGATTGCAACAATAAAACTGTCTTGCATGTTTTGCCTCAGTGGCCTGTATTGTATTGCACCAAACTGCAATGAAGGCAGGTCTGGTCTTGTCTTGTTTGTTTACTTCTTTAAGGGTAGTGTAAATGCTGGTTCAATCAATATACTTGGTTCTGTTTCAGAGACAAGTACTTGTAACTGGTTTATCTGAGCTGCATGCATCACATAAAGCAAGCCCACAGGGCTGTGACATTTAGTGGTTTTTATACAAATAGAGGTGGTCTGTGGCTCTGCAGTTAAAGCATTTCCTGCCCCAAACCAAAAAAAAAAACCCTGATGTAGCTTTTTGGATGGGAGACTTGCAATAATCTTGTCATGCTTTGTCTAATGTAGTCTGCTGAGTCTTATTAATCAATTCTTCTGGAAAACCTACAACTTCTGGTAGAACATGGCATATCTTCCACAAAAAGATCTTGTCTTGATTTAAAGAATTCAGGTGGAGAGGGATCTGCTGTGGCAGTTCTAACTTCTGTCTTTGTTACAGCTCTGTCTGATAGATGGAAGAGATCTCTTATCCTAACTGATAGCTGTATTTATGTTTTTATTTTCTTCTGCCTGTTTTGTGGTAGTAGCAACATCGTAATTATGTTGTGTGGTCCATGGTGTGCTGGTCCTGGCTGGGACAGAGTTAATTTTATTCATAATAGCTGGTATGGGGCTATGTTTTGGACTTGTGCTGAAAACAGCATTGATAATACAGGGTTGGTTTTGTTACTGCTGAGTGGTGCTTACAGAGTCAAAGCCACTTCTGCTTCTCACCCCACTGCACTAGTGAGTAGGCTGGGAATGCACAAGAAATTGGGAAGGGACACAGCTGGGACAGCTGACCCCAACTGACAGAAGGGATATTCCATACCATATGACATCATGCTCAGCATATAAAACTGGGGGAAGAAGGAGGTGGGGAAATGTTCAGAGTGATGGCATTTGTCTTCCCAAGTAACTGTTATGTGTGATGGAGCCCTGCTTTCCTGGAGATGGCCGAACACCTGCCTGCCGATGGGAAGTAGTGAATGAATTCTTTCTTTTGCTTTGCTTGTGTGTGCGGCTTTTGCTTTACCTGTTAAACTGTCTTTATCTCAACCCACGAGTTTTCTCACTTTTACTCTTCTGATTCTCTCTCCCATCCCACTGATGGTGGGGAGTGAGCAAGTGGCTGTGTGGTGCTTGGTTGCCAACTGGGGTTAAGCCAAGACACATGGTTACTTTTGGTCTCCTTCAGGTTGCCATGCAACCCTGAGTTCAGAGTCAGTTTTCCAAAATAGCTCTTCCTATTCTAGTAGTACGTCCTGCCTTTTTGCATTGATGACTTACTGTCTCCTGCATAACTGTATTCAATTTGAGTACAAGACAATGCTATTTACTGGGAGATCCAGAAAACTGTAGAACTTCCCTGTCCCTATAATTTGCTATGTCACAACTTTGTATTCTGTAACCTTTTATAAGAGTGACTTTAATTTTTCATTAAACTCTATAGCTAAGATGCAAGTAATCACCAATCTTAAAAATATAAATTAATAATCTTATTAATCATAGAGTGCTTTGGGTTGGAAGGGACCTTTAGCGGTCATCTAGTCCAACCCCCTGCAGTGAGCAGGGACATCTAAGTCTTGCTCTTTCACTGTGTAACACAACTTAGGCCCTGCAAAATCACTCAGCAATTTTTTTGTTACTGTTTCAGGAGCCTCTCTTCTAAATAACACGTTAGATTTCAGCTAAATGTAAGTATTGCACTTTTACATTTATTTTTCTATCCTTGCTTTCCTTTGATATCGACCCATACTACTGCTTCTCTAACCCACTTCAGCCAAAATGATCTGGGCTAGCATAAACTTGTTTAACATTGGATCACTTCAGCTGGACCAGGCTAGGAAGAGAATACACATGTGGCTTTGGCACATCAGAAGGGATGGTAGTCTCCATCTAGGGTAGGCTGAGGCAGCTTCAACTGCAATGAGAGTAAGTTATGACTGCAGTCTTGGTTCACTGCAGCTAAGCCTCTCCAACTCATCCTTCTGGTTTAGATTTGACTTGTTCCAGCAAGTGCATGCCAGATCAGGTGATGTAGCACTCTGAGAATATCAAAGCCATCAAGCAGTATAGAGCTGGCACAAGCATAGTTTGACCTATCGGTGTCAAATTTATAATGCCAGATAAGATCAGCAGCTGAGAACAAGTCAGGCATTAATAAACAACTCAAGGCTTTATAGTGCCACAGAAATGCTGTCTCCAGCCTTCTGTAATTAAAGGACAAAAGAGACGCGAAAGCCCTTCATAGGGGGTACTTTAAGCCTGAGTAGCCTATAGGCTACTTGCACTTCTACAGATTCCTTATCTGACTCTGGAAAAGCTCCCTGCTCAACTGGAAACTTGAACTTTACATATCTAGGATAATTCTGTAGGATTGATCTATGTTACTTACTAGAGACTTTGCAGCACAGTGCAAAAATGAGAAACACTCAAAGTCTATGGCATTTAGTATCCAAGTTGAGGAATACTTTTTTTATTTTTACTGCCTTGTGTAAGTATGCAGGTCTGGGCTTAAACTTGCTTAAGCTGTCTTCAGAAATGTGAGAAACTAAAACAAAATTCTGCATTTATTAGAAGGTCTTGTTCTGGAATTTTTGTTCAATATTTCTGAATAGTGAAAGATGTTAAAAATAGCAGGACAATTTGGGTTTCTTCTGTAGGTAAGTGTCTTAATAGTTTAATTAGTGAAAATGGAATATTCCCTTAGAGAAAGAGGAGTTCGAGTCACCCAAAATATAAAGCTAGACAAAAAAACTGTAAAAATGATGGTAGGTAATAATCCTTCACTAATTTGGGTGCAAAACTGGATCACACAGAATCACACAGAATCTTTTGGTTGGAAAAGACCTTTAAGATCATCAAGTCCAACTGTACCTGTCCACTACTAAACCATGTCCCCCAGCACCTCGTCTACCCGTCTTTTAAATACCTCCAGGGATGGTGACTCAACCACTTCCCTGGGCAGCCTGTTCCAAAATTTGACAACCTTCTCTGTGAAGAACTTTTTCCTAATATCTAATCTAAACCTCCCCTGGTGTAACTTGAGGCCATTGCCTCTCATCCTACTAACTAAATAGGTCTTGCCTTTCCCTGGTTTCTATGATAAAGATCACGCTTTGTACTGGGAGGAAATCCTGGGGACCAAAGAGCTCCCCAAAGATCCATCTGAGGATGTTTTCCAGAGGAAAACAAACTCTCCGCAGGACACTAACTCTAGAGACTTTGCCTCTCTTCTTCCAGGCATCCCTGTGCCTAGGGTGGCTTTTCTCAGTCAGGTTTCCTTTGATACAAACTAGGCTGTTTCATATTTACTCTAAGACTTGAGTCTAGGGTGGGAAAGGTGATCTTTCTCAGCTTGTTCTCCTGTTCTTAGCCTTAATCCCCTGTCTCCTCACCCCCCTGAACTGTAAGATAGGAAGCCAGGCTGTACCAGGACCACATCTGTTTCAGTCAACCCGTATCAGCTGCTGAATGAAGAGGAGCATAGTGGATGTTCTCCACTTTCTCCAGCGCTATTACTATTGCAAGGTAACTTCCTACTCTGCCCTGTATGACTTCTAGCAGAAAAGTGGCAAAAATGGTGGCTGATCAATAAGGGGAAGTGTAAATGGACTACAGTCCTGAATGTCAGAGCAAACCTGTGTGATGCTGGATTATTTCAAACTGGAAGTCTCTCCCATGAAATCAGAAGGAATAAGGTATTGTGTAACTCTTGGATCATACCTTGGACATTTTTGAGTAATAGAATGTTAACACAAGTTGCCAATAGATGCTTCTCACATTTCCGCCCCAATCAAACTGTCAAGAGATTTGTTAGGACAGCAATCAGTCTGTATTGATTGTGTCTTCCAGGCATCCTTAAAAGTAGTAAGAAAGCAGATAAATCTTTTCCTCTAGACTAAATATACAGGAATCTGAATCTCCACTGCTTGAACAAAAGAGCGTTCAGTGGCAGTGACTATGTAAGTTCATGTTGTGGAGGAATGTGTTTACTTTGACTAATTGTTTGTGGACAAGATTTTCCCCTTCCAGGAAATCTGCATGGTTTTAAACCATACTCTTGCATTAAAATTTCTTGACACATTGTACTGCCATGTGAATGGAAACATATGGACAAAAATAGATGTCTACTCAGCCAGGAGCCTGAGATATCCCTGATAAACTTAGCTGGGAGCAGAGATGTCTTTGATAAGCACAGAACAAAGAAACTGTGATAAACAGTTCTTCCAGGAAAGCAGAAGCCAGTAACAAATGCTCCAGGAACTGGTGTCCTACACCCACTTAGATATCTACACCAAAGGCATAAAAATAACTCCCTATCTACCTAAGATGAGCTTCTCTGCACAAGCTTCTTTGTGTGAGATCTGGACAGACCAGACCCTCACCAAGGGTACCTGGTTGACTATGGACTCTGTGATGCAGATCATCTGTGAAGAGACTTTCCTATCATCAGTTAGCCCCACTCCTGGGAGCAGTTTGTGTTGTACCAGTAACACCTCAAAATAACATATATGCATGCCTATAAATAAATAAGCATAAGTATATACTTGATTTTTTTATTACAAATTGCTAGTAAAGCAGGAAACAAAACCTCCATGTCCTGTGTATTATGGACTCCTGTGAACCCACTGCTGGAGCCTTTAAACATCTGTGGTTTGGGTAACTCTCATAGTAAGAAAGCCAGTTGTAATGTCACAACCTATATCCAAATGCAGTGTGATGTCTGTCATGGGACACACTCTTCTTATGAATCCTCCAAATTGCCTCACGGACCTCAAAGTCCTTTGTTTCCTACTCCCAGCTCTCAGGTACAACCTTTCAGCCCTTTCCTTTCTGTAGAAGCACAACTTTCTTCTTTAGCTCCTATTTGCTAAGGTAGGTTTGTTTAAAGCTCAGCTGAAATGAGAAGGCTTTGTAATTAAATATTTTCAAACTCCACCTCTTCAAGACCGATTTGTTGCAATAAACCTTGAAAAGTATCCATTCAGTGCAGCATTCAGCATGGGGGCAGAGCAAGTGCTGCCGTAATCATTGAGGGAGAGCAGAGCTGCAATTCAGTGTGAGGGCCAAAACTAAGCCTGGCATCAAAAGGCAAAGAGGAGTTCAGTTGCAGGGCAAGCCCACCTGTGCATGGAGGAGGTTATGAGATAGATTCTCAGTGCCTATATCCCAAGAAAACAGATTCTGAAATGTCAGATATGATAACCTGGTCCATTGGCAGTCACTGGCTGTTTGAGGGCCCCAGGCAAGTTACTACCACTTGAGTGTAGAGCTCTGGGAGATGGGAAGGCTCAGTGTCAGGACTTCAGGGACATCATTTTTGCCTTTTGGCTAGCAGCCCTACCCTGCTGAGGAGGCAGCTGGACTTAGAGACACACCAAGCTAGAAAGGGGGCAAAATGAACAGACTAGTAAGAAGCTGTTAGAGATGCCACTTACATCAGGAAAATATATTGTTTTGAAAACATATGTAGATAAACTACACTTGGAAGATTATCCTTGCTCTTGAAACAATAGTTGAGGTTACATAACTGAATTTAAATACTAATCTGTACAAACATCACTGACAAGTAGCGGTGTTTCTCTAGAAGTTAAAGTGCTACTGTAATTTCCTTAAACAGCTTTTATTTAGCTGTGTCTAATGATATTTAATTTTTTTCAACTAGAATTTTCCATTGTTGCTAACAGCAGTTCACCTCAAAGGAGGGAGCATTACTGTAAACAGTGCTCCAGGCAGCAACTAACATTTAAAGCAATCCAGCTCAAAGTAGGGCCCTCTGACCTCCTGTGTAAAACACCAGCAGCTGTCAGCACCCTGTTTACTCCGGCATATTTGCTGCTGCTTCTGGCTGAGCTACTGCTACAGTTCATCTGTACTTAAAATAATCAGGACAGGCATTAGGGAATAACTCTTTTGGTGTAAGCCTAGAGCTATTACAAGCCTAGATTCACACCAAGAGCCATTTCAGAATGTCCAAGCATAGTAAATTTCCACTCATAGACAAGCCCTTAGCGTGGGGAGGAAACTTCAGCAAATGCTTCTTGATGTGGATGGTCTCTGCAGCATTCTTGTTGCTTGGAGTCAACTTGCTCAGGAAGATTTTGTTGGAGGGATGAACACTGACAACCTACCACTGAGGAGAACAGAAGCTGAAATAACTAGGAGCTGCTACATATTTATTGCCTGTATATTTGTGGGTGTGCGTATTCCTCTAACACAACTGCAGTAGGATACAAAGCTCCGACTAGTTCACAGGCAGGCCATTAGCATGTGGCTCAGATCTCATAAGAATGAGTGAAATAATAAGACGGGACTGAATCAGTAGAGCCAATCAGGATCTCAGAAGGGACCCAGGAAGCTTTTGTAAATGAGATACCCCAGAAAAATTATAACTGGAGGGAAGCAAGGTCTTGGTGGCAGCAAAGTCCAGAGCCCTGTGCTTGGGGCTGGACTGTGAGGAATTGACTATTTTATCAGCAGTTTTGTGCCTATACTAACCTTGCCTGTTAAAACCTGTGAAGGGTACTGATCAAAGTAGAATAAAAAAAAAACTGAAGAAAAGCTATGTTTTAAAAGTGAGCTTTAAATTTCATAACTGCTTGGTTTATCCTATTAATTTGAACAGATTATTTTCTTTGGCATTAACAGCTCACCATCTGGGTGCAATAGAATACATCAGGTATGTAATTATTTAAGAAGCCCATAGGAGGTGAGGAATAGCTATAAACATGGAGAGCTATTCCTGAAAGTGGTGTTTCTTTCAGGTGTTCCTTCAGTGGAAGGACTTGAAGGAAGCTCTCCTGTAGAAAGAGTGACTTGGAAAGAAATAGAACAAGGTCAGGGATGTGTCTAGTACATGCAGCTTAGCCTGCACTGAATCAAGTGGTGTGGTAGGGGAAACAAATGTCAATTTGAAAAGCTGTGCAGCAGGAATGTGTATATAGCATTACATAGGATTTAATTTGTCATTGCAAGGTTAGTTTGATTTAAAATTACAAAAAGAAATAAGAAAGCAAGAGAGGGAGATCTCATGAGTCTATGGGGCCTGACAAGATGCATCCCAGAGTCATGAAGGAACTGGCTGATGTAGTTGCCAAGCCACTCTCCATGATATTTGAAAAGTCATGGCAGTCAGGTGAAGTCCCTGGTGACTGGAAGAAGGGAAACATTGTGCCCATTTTTAAAAAGGGTAGAAAGGAGGACCCTGGGAATTACTGACCTGTCAGCCTCACCTCTGTGCCTGGGAAGATCATGGAACAGATTCTCCTAGAAGCTATGCTACGGCACATGGAGGGAGAGGAGGTGATTCGAGACAGCCAGCATGGCTTCACCAAGGGCAAGTCTTGCCTGATGAACCTAGTGGCCTTCTATGATGGAGTGACTACACTAGTGGGCAAGGGAAGAGCTATGGATGTTGTCTATCTGGACTTCTGTAAGGCCTTTAACTGTCCCCCACAACATCCTTATCTCTAAATTGGAGAGATGTGGATTTGATGGATGAACTGTTTGGTGGATAAGGAAGTGGTTGGATGGTCGCGTCCAGAGGGTAGTGGTCAATAGCTCAATGTCTAGATGGAGATCAGTGACAAGTGGTGTCCCTCAGGGGTCCATATTGGGACCAGTACTGTCTAATATCTTCATCAATGACATAGTGGGACTGAGTGCACCCTCAGCAAGTTTGCAGATGACACCAAGCTGAGTGGTATGGTTGATGTGCTTGAGGGATGGGATGTGTCCTGGTGCTTAGTTGCCAACTGGGGTTAAACCATGACAGATGCCATTCAGAGGGACCTGGACAAGCTTGAGAAGTGGGTCCATGTGAACTTCATGAGGTTCAACAAGGCCAAGTGCAAGGTCCTGCACCTGGGTTGGGGGATGAAGGGATTGAGAGCAGGCCTGCAGAGAAGGGCTTGGGGGTACTGGTGGATGAAAAGCTGGACACGAGCTGGCAATGTGCGCTTGCAGCCCAGAAGGCCAACTGTATCCTGGGCCGCATCAAAAGAAGCGTGGCCAGCAGGTCAAGGGAGATTACTCTGTCCCTCTACTCTGTTCTGGTGAGACCCCACCTGGAGTATTGCGTCCAGCTCTGAGGTCCTTAGCACAGGAGAGACATGGACCTGTTGGAGCAGGTCCAGAAGAGGGCCACAAAAATGATCGGAGGGATGGAACACCTCTCCTATGGAGAAAGGCTGAGAGAATTGGGGTGGTTTAGCTTAGAGAAGGCTCTGGGGAGACCTTATTGTGGCCTTTCAGTAAAGGGGGCCTATAAAAAGATGGGGACAGATTTTTTAGCAGGGCCTGTTGTGACAGGACAAGGACTAATGGTTTTAAACTAAAGGAGGGGAAATTTAGGCTAGATATAAGGAAGAAATTTTTTACAATGAGGGTGATGAAACACTGGAACAGGTTGCCCAGAGGTGGTAGATGCCCCATCCCTGGAAACATTCAAGGTCAGGTTGGATGGGGCTCTGAGCAACCTGATCTAGTTGATGATGTCCCTGCTCACTGCAGGGGGGTTGGACTAGATGACCTCTAAAGGTCCCTTCCAACCCAAACTATTCTATGATTCTATTAATTTCCATTTCACTGAGTGTAACTGAGCCTAAGATACCAGAATAGAAAGAAATACTTGTAGTTAAATACATTTTAATGTGATATAAACAAGATGAAGAAAACTTAGAAAGGTTATTGGGTGGGGGGAGTGGGGCAGAAGTCTTCTACTGCAGATTCAGGAAACAATACTGGGTGCTAGTCTGTCTAAGGGTCACACTCAGTTGTAAGCTAAGTAAGAAAGATTAGAAGGCAATTTTGTCTAAGGGGCCATTCAGTAGTAAGCTAAGGCTGTTAGGTCTTTAAAATTCAGCCTTATTGGAGGCTTTTGTTGACTGACTAAAACTGTCTTGTGTACCTAATTCTTGAGACTGCCTACTGTGATTGTCCTAAAGCCTTCTTCAACAAATGGGGAAAAATGTGTGGGTTCCTCAGGACAGCTGACCTCTGAAAAGGGAAGAGAAGGATAAGATGTGCATGAGAGGCATGTAAATAGCTGATCTGAGTTCTAATAACATGTCAGCAAGTTAAAAATGCCAGCACAAGGAAAGGGATGCCGTTCTTTGAGGATTCACCATAACATCCATTACAGTGGACTGTAACACTTAAGAATTATCTGCGTCAGAGGTGACAAAATGCCAACACTTCTCAGTACCAGGCAGGAATATCTGTGCTTTCACAAAACCAAATTCCAAGTTCTGCTTTGTGTGAGAACTTTTACGTGAAGCACCAGGACTAGTATGTTGGCTAAAATCAGCACTCACTATTCCCACCAGTATCTGTAATCATCCCACAGAGAAAACTGCAGTGAGCATATCCTGTTAGTCTCCAGAAGTGCTTGAGTTAGACATGCCTATCTTCCTTACCATGCACTCTTGTAGCTGATTAGTGGGCAAAGAAGGTCAGGAGATGGTTTGCATCTCTGCTACTCACAGGTCTGGCACAGCCCAAGGCACTACACTACTGGAGAATGCACTTCAAGACCAAAAAACATGTTTTCCATGTGATACAAAGGGTTCCTTACTTGTTGCTACCCTGAAATCCCTTCTTAGGGCTCTGGAAAGAGATTAGATAGAGCCTGGCCTTGCATCTAAAATCCTCTGCAAGTTTTAAAGCAACTATGGTAAACTTGCATAAAGGACAATATGCAGTATTTTTTTAACCTGCTTTCCATACGGTATAATTAGTTGTCCAAAGCAATGTGAGGCTCTATAAAATGGATCATCAAACTTTGAAAGAAAAAAAAATACACCCTCTACTTGCATGTATTCACTCTTACATTGCATCAGCTCCTTCTAGCAAAAGTTTCTGTGGAAAAGCAAAATGAAAGGCTGAGAGGCAAGGGCTGCACTTGCAGGGGAAAGTCTGATATTCTTTACAATAAGGGTGATCAAATATTGTACAGCCTCTTTGGGCATGTGGTCCAATCTCCCTTGCTGGAGACTGGAGAAGTCCTTGAGCAACTTGACCAAAGGTAGCCCTGCTTTGAGCAAGAGGTTGAACTTGATGACCTCTGGAAATCCTTCCAGCTGAAATTATTCTATGATTCTATTACCAAAATTTTAGGTCAATGACTGGCAGGTAGAGATAAGAGTGAAGGAAAGAATGCAGCCAAGGGGAAATCTCTGGACCAGGTGAGGAAATAGAAAAGGGCTGAGAAAGCAGGAGAAAATTACATGAGAAACTGGGAAATGCGAACAGCAGAAGCCGCCTACAGCTGTAATAAATGCATCCCCCAAGCAGCCCTGGGACAGCAACACACTGAGGAATGGCTGAGCAGCTAAGAGCTGTGGGCAGCAGAGCTCCAAGGGATCTTGGACTCCTACAGCTCCTGTCTCCCGTGCTGTCTGGCCAGAGCTTTCTCAGCACCACCTTCCTTCCCAATGTTTCAGCAACTTCCCTGACTCTGTCCCCTGCTCCATTCTCAGTGGCTCTCTAGCAGCATGTGTATGCCTGCACTGCACCAGGCCACCTTCTCAGTTTTCCTTACTTAGGGGTGTGTTGATGCAAGACACACCACTTCAGTATTTAAAACCCATTTGTACATACCTGCACAAGTTTAGCTGATTATACTTTGTGCAAGACAGAATTGAGTTGAGCCCCCTGCCTCTAGTTGTGTAGCAATAGCTTCTTCCTGAGAAATCCCCAGCAACAGCGTATTTCTGTCAGACACACTGCAGCCTCTCCAAAACCACCAGCAGATTTCTCTTAACTTTCAGGCTAGTTAGCTATTAGCTGTCACTTTGGCATGCTGAGTGCTTTTCCTCAGGAATAATTTCTGCTCAGTCACTCAAAGTATTTCCCAACCTGTTCATTCTTTTCTACATGCCCTCGTTTCTTCCTTTCCAGAGAAGATGGCACAGCATCTACATTGTTTCTTTTAGTATGAAGTATTCAGGAATCCTAGCAGTGCTGATGCAGGGAAGGTATGGAAAACATGAGTACTAAATGAGAGGAGCAGTTTGACTGTGTGTTTCAGACAAACCCTGCTGCCTCAGATTTGACAGGTAACAGCTTCAAAAACACAAAGTTGGGTCTCCATCAGATTTCCAACTTTGACCATTATCACACCTGGAAAGCACTTGGATTCAAAGTTTAAGCTGCTTCTGTTTCAATGAATGTGGGTTCATTCTGCAGCCTTAAGCCCATCAACTCTGAAAAAATTCAGGTGGGGATCAGGTCAACAGTCCAGTGATGGGGTTTTTAACTCTGCACTTGGTGGGAAGCCGTTTGCTCCTTCAGAAGGTTTAACTGTTGCCCAGATGCACAGTTTTCTTTAATGATGTTTGTGATTCTTGTAGCATACCAGATGGCCTGTATCAGGCTCATCTGTGTTTCTTGGCTTGGAAATGTACACTGTAAACAACTTAATCAAGAGATTTTTCTTTCTTATTCCTAAAGCAGGTTATCCTTTGGCTGTAGGTTCAGTTCCTGGACTAACTCCTCAGCCAAAATATAATTCTACATGCAGTCTCTGCACCAAGCAACATAAATTCTTAATGGTCATTTAAAAGGAAACACCAACCAATCCACCTGTATTGCTGCTTCCCTCCCATGAATAGTTTTCAAAATATCTGTGGCAAAACACACTAATTCATGCTACTCATCCAGAGAAGCAACAGTAATTTGAGCATAAGGAGGCTCTTTTAAAAAGTCTGAAAATGTCAGGTAGAAAGCTATGCCCTGTTCTGCTTTATTTCTTGACTTCATCCAAGTGCAGTGCCTTTTAGGGCTACTCCCAGCTATCCTGAGTACCAGTCAGGATAATATACATATATAATTGCAAATAACCACATATACACTAGTCTGCAAAATTTGACTGCTGAGGTTTTTGAAAAGGCTGACTCAGATCTTGCTGTGTTTAATCACTATTGCCCATACTGACAGGTGGTTTCACAGGAATACCTTCAGATCTTGCATTGCTGCTGGGCATGCCTGCCAGTTGTTCTTAATTCTCTCAGAACTAAGAGAAACCGTTCAGAGACAGCTGAACGGTTTGGTTTCCTCTTATGACTCTTGATGCTTTGGGAATTTCTTATTGCTCTTGATTACCCAAGTCTACTCATTTCCACAATATAATAACCAATGTAGAGCCACTCAGTCTAAGCACACTCTAAGGACACTCCCTGCCTGTCCTTTCCATCCTTCTTAGCTGAAAAGGGACAAGTTTTCAGCTCTGGCAGCTGTCGTTAGGTTTCTTGATCACAGCACGGTTTTAGTTTGCAGGAGGTCCTGGATTTTGTGGTTCATCTAGTTCTATACTTGCAGACTGACTAGTGTGGATAGTACATAGGTTTGCCTGGAATTGGCTGTTGCACATGGATGTTGATGAGGTCTTCTGTTGGGTTGAACTACTAGTCCCATGTAGATTTCCAATGTTACTGTTGTTCTTGCCTTTGTTAATTTTTTCTGCCTGACTTGCTATCACAGTAGGTAGTTACAGTGCAGTTCTCTCTCACTCACTGACTTCCAGAATGGAAATAGACTGGAAACAGTGTTCTGAATCCGATTTCCAGAACATCTAGGCACCTAGGCTTCAGTTTTCTTTATTAATATCCCCTTTGCTCAGTAGTTCAGCAGCAGAATGGCACATTGCTTTTGACAGCTCCTCCCTTCTTTGTCCTGTGGTTTACAAAGCTGAAAAAAGAAAAAAAAAAAAAAAA
>VYZW01043343.1:1633-18580 GCA_013401315.1 Balaeniceps rex | reverse complement strand
AAAAAAAAAAAAAAAAAAAAAAAAAGTGGCAATGCTAAAAAGAGCCTGAGCAGCAACCTACCCTATGGGAGGGGAATCAGAGGGATTTTGCTGCAGGGAAAACAGACCTACAGCAGGAATGAGTCCATGTGCTTCAGTGATGGTGGCTGGAGTTATTTTCAGCAGAGTTGTTTCTCAGATTACTTCTCCTTAGCTATTTAGCCATCAGGGGGTAGCAGCCTGTCAGAGTCAGTGTTCTCCTGCGTTGTTATGAAAACAGTAAATGCCATCACTGGTTTTCCACTGTGGGTGAATGAAGTGTTCAGTAAACAGTGTTCTCACCTAAGGCAAATTTTGTATTATCTTGAGAAGTAACCATCACTTCCTTGCTGTCTTTCATCAGTTCACAGTATATTAAACAGCAAAACTGGTAACAACTTACAAAGCACCTCTCATCTTGATGAATGCCAAGGCTTTACAGGGATAGTTTCCCCTACTATTGAAGCACAATCTTTAAAAGCACCCAGCAACATTATAAATAGTACAGGGCAGGGGATGGAACACAAAAATGCTGAGTCCAAACTAAGCTAGCAGATACTTATTTGTTTATTGAACAGATCTTAGCAATAGGCAAAAGTTTACAGCCTCAGACACAAATCTTCTGAATAACCCAATAAATCTGTCCTATCCAATTTTGAAATTGCCCTAAAGAAATTCACACATCAATCAAAAGTTCAGACTTCATAGTCCATGTTTTACTTAGCCTGCTAGTAAATGATTGCCTATTTATTGCATTTGTGTTGTCTCTTTGATTTCAGTTGGGAAATGGCGTGAACCCCAGTAACGATGTTGAAATAGATAACTATCCACTAAGGGTCAGCCATGCCATCATGCTTGCTGTGCAAAGACTTCATGCCTAAAATAAAAAAGTGCTAGCCTCTCCCTAAATACGTTACGATATAAGTAGGTACATAAAGAAATGCTAGTGAAAACAGTAGCTTACTACTACTGGTAGCGGAGGTAGAGAAGGAAAACCGAAGCTTACAGCCAAAATCTTGAATAGATGTAATTAGGTCCTAATCCTTGCCTTAAAGGTAGAGGAACTACCATGACAGAAATTGTAAGGTTGCCTGAATAGGTTTACTTGTATGAGGTTGGTTGCTCGTTGTATTTCTGGATTGTTTGTAGCTTAGTAAAATTAGTGTTAGGAACTGCAGAGATGAAGAGGTAAAGGTAGGAAATAAAAACCACAGATGAATTATTACTAGTGAGTTAGAAGGACAAAAAGGAGAGAGACGTAAGAGCAAGGAAGAGCCCATGTAATCGTATAAGCTGAAGATGTCAGCTTAGGTCAACAGAACTAGAAAAAGGAAGGGAAACTACTTCATATTCAACTAGATAAATAGGGATATCTTGTCAGGGATGCAGAGTTGAAACTCTAATTTCTTCTGGTTTGTACTGCTCTACAGGGTCTCCTTCATCTGTATCTGAATGAGAGCTAACATTGTCATAGGTCCCTTCCAACTGAAATAGTCTATTCTAGTCTAATAGTAACAGACAGTCGTGAAAGCTGCCCATGGCAGTTTAGGAGGATGAAATGGTTGTTTCCAAGATGTGTGTCACAGGCTGCTGGGACTTTGGAAAGCTTGTATGTATGGATAACTACCACTAACTTCAGGTCATTTGAACTGTTTTTCACATCATGCCTTATAAGTAATTCATACAAGAGTTCTTGGTCTTTCTCCAGAACCATTGCAGAAATTGGCATTGTCTCTCCTTGCTGGCATCTTTCTGTTTATAGGCAGTCCGTGTGGGCACATGGACAAGGATGTTGGGTCTCTTTCTGACAGACTCCTATGGCTGAGGACCCTGTTGTTCAGGTGGTCTCTACATGCCACTGGGAAGTAGCAAGGTTGGGAGTCAGACTTTTTCTTGGGCTCAGATGTTCAGCAGAGCTTTCAGGCTTGGACTGGGAAGCTGTCAGGGGTGGAGCTGAGCAGTATCTAGTAGCATTTTAGGCAGATCCAGGATTTTCAGGCAACTGCTTGCCAGCTTTATAGGGAGAGTACAGTTCTTTACTTGACCACCTCTCTGAACAACTCAACAGACACGAGACTGGATACCTGGTTTGGACCTTGCTAAAAGGGATATCCCAGTATGCACTGCTGGTCCTCCCTTTGCTTCTGCTGGCAGGGGAGAAGAGCACAGCTCTACTCAAAACCCAATCCATTGTTAGTTGGATGCTTAGGCTGAAAATTGTTAATGTTAACATTAATCTTGGGGGGTTTTGTTTACATCTGAATTCAGAACCTTTAGGATCCATGCAGAGCCAAAATGTGCAGAGCATGGAAAATTCCAGATG
This sequence comes from Balaeniceps rex, assembly GCA_013401315.1. Taxonomy (NCBI): domain Eukaryota; kingdom Metazoa; phylum Chordata; class Aves; order Pelecaniformes; family Balaenicipitidae; genus Balaeniceps; species Balaeniceps rex. The sequence continues at coordinate 16,239 of VYZW01043343.1, read as the reverse complement.
GCTGAATTATAGCACTTCAAACCTTTTTTTGTATGCTCTGAATAAAGAGGTATTATGGTCTGCTTGATCATTCTGCCTCTCGTGCGGTCTTTAGGACTAGCTATCTGGCACTGAAAGGATTTTTNAAAATTTTCCCCTTCCAGCTGAAAAAATCATCAGTAACCTGCTGATGAGTAGCAACACGTATCACTTCAAGAGAGTCTGACAGTCAATAGTACCTTCACTATAGGAATCTGGCTCAGCTTCTACCACATCCAGTGTTGTGACACTGAATTTTGAAGTACTGCTGCCATCTGCAGGGGCTCAACTTGATGTCATTTCCATGCTTTACTGCTGAGCTTATCAGAAACAAAATATCCTCCAGAAACTTGCCCATCAGGCATGTCAGATTCCATAATGACTGCTTTTTGCTTTGTATCGCCCTTTCTCAGGCACCAAAGACCGAAACACCTCCAAACCAAAGCTGCAAACGCGTTTCAGAGGGACTTCTTTGGGTCTGTACTTAGAATAACACATGGCAATTTCATTACATTTCCCCCTTTTAAGGTCTGCCCTTCCTGTAAACTTATTTCTAGTACTACAAAATAGACTGCACTAGCCCAAAGTGAAAGCTTGTAAATCTGATCACACATCAGATTTATCCCAACTGCTTCTCCACAATGGAAGGTGTGATTGCTTATTAACAGGTAACCATACTGCTCTGCAGCTTAATGCTAGTCTTGTGTGTGCTCATGGACTTGTACCTATGTGTATACTTTAAAGAAAGCACATTGGGTAATAAAGAAGAACCTGGGTTGAGGCAGGGAGAAAAGTTGACTGGAATAGACCACAGTAAGATAGTATTTGGTGGACTTTTGTAGGCTATGTGAGCTAATCTAAGTCCAGCTTGACAGAAGGGTTGACACTGGTGGTGCATGGAGCTAGGTGCAATCCATACTGCCTATACCAAAAGCAATGGGAAATGTTGGCATGAGAGTTGTGACTGTGATCATGTTAAGGCAGAGGGAACCTGATAATTGGGGGGAAAAGGAGGGTATTGAGTATTTGGTGTTGGAGTTGCATGTAAATCAGTTGTGGAGTCAGGTGTAAGCCTGTAGGATGTTAGAATGAGATGAACAACTGCATACTGGAAAGGCACAAAGGCCACTGGACCTGGTACAGACTCAGTAGCACAGTTCTGGAGTACAAGATGTAGCACAGAGTTAAAGATGCTAGGCGTGGAGTCATGAAGTCCTTCAGACCCTGGGATTACAGAACTTGGCAAAACTTGCTTGTCAGACTTTTTCTAGGCGTTCATAAGAATGAAAAGAAGAAATGAAAAATAATGAGGTCAAACACTTGGGCTAGTATGAGTTTCAGACATGACCCCATTATGTCTGAGGTCTGAAGATGAAATAAATGATGGAGAGCCTCCACTTGTGCGGCAATTAAGAACATTTCTAGCTTTGTATCTGTTCTTATGCTGTGAAAGTGCTGGTTGCTGAGATCCCATTTTTTCCTATCCTGGACAAGAAGCACAGAAAACAAATGAACTACCGACTCTGTGTAGACTTCTCCTTGGCATCTAACAGATTGTTTTGCTTCTCACTTGAATTCAGTTTCAGGTCATTTTCTGTCTCTTCTTGATGTTTTTGACAGGATTCTCCATCTACTGTACATCCAGTACAAGCTCACTTTCACATCAGGGATAATTACTTAGAATAGGCAGAAAAAGATTTCTCTTTGCATGAACTGAAGACAGGATTAGAAAGAAATTCTCACCTCCAAATTTGTTTTATTTCGTAACTGTGTCTTGCTTCTCGAAATAGCCTAATTTTATAAACAGCAGCTTCTGACTGTGGCAAACTTTAGCTATGAGAATATTTGAAGTTAAAAAGCTTTAGAAGCTCACGTTAAGGAGTAATTTCCAGCTCTATATCTGTGTGATATAATCACTAGGCACTGCAGTCTCGAACCTGCTGAACAAACCGTAACAAACCTTATAATCCTTCCCTGTTTACTGGCAGTATGGTCAATGGAGTTCTTGAGTGATTTAAATAAGTCCAACAATGTTACTGCGCCTTCATCATAAAAAAGTTACCTGAGTCTAAAGCAAGGTTGGACCAGTTTGTCTCCATTAGCTACAGAGAAGCGCAGCATTCTTGGAAAAAAAGTATGTGCTTGCCATTGTGTGTGCTTAGATACCTGCCTAGTGAATTTGCAAGCAAAGATGGATGTGCTGCAATTGCACTCAGAAGTGTCTGAGAAAAGATTGGGTGTACAGGGTATTTGTCTTGATCCTGCAGTCATCTTGTGCACTCCAGCCCTCACTGAAGTGCTGCATGAAGACAGATGGGGTTAATTCCCGAATGGGAATAAAAGCCACTACTGAAGTGCAGCTGAACTACGGCTTCCATTTGTCAGTGGGAATGCTGTTCTAAGTAACTATACAAATTCAGTGCTAGCTCAGGACAAACGACAAAGAGCCATCCTCAATCAAATGAAATTTATGGCGAATGGAGAAACAAATCACAAACTGCCTTATCTGTTATGTAAAATGAAAGGGAATTATTAGTGATTCTTAGTCTAGAAGCCATATTAGTTTTATCTCTCATCCAGAAGATGCATTGTCTCCTACTTTCAGAAGATAGTGCTCTCTAGACCACCACTATACATTGATATTTTTCATTATCTGAGGGGATAAATCATTCTTATCTGAGAGACCAAAGCAATACTCAGGGGCTTCTTTAATACCTAAGTACTTATCTATGCTAGTGCTGCTAGCTAGGGGAGAGAAAATTCTTTCTTGCTCTTACAGGAAAGATGTGTTCTTTCATCTTATCTCTGTCTTATATATACAGAAAAATCTAACTAAAGCTCAAGACATCTGTTTCAACCAGCTGAAAAAATAAAACAAGGGCTGTAGAGACCTCAGAACAGAAAGAGCTGTAGAAGCTGGAAACTAACTCCACCTGATAGTTCTCTAGTGACCACCCTAGCTTACATCATCCTGTGACATCACTGGGCACATCTTTACCTTGAGAATTCAAGGCAAAGATGTCAGAAACAGGATGGGGAAGTTAGAGAAAAATAGGTACCAGGAAAGAAATATGAGAGAATTCTGGTGTTTGCAGTGCTGCTATGTACACCTTGTTTTGAGTAGCTGCCTTCACTCTCTAGGTGGTAGTATCATCTCCAAAGATTTTGTTACCCTGTCCGGAGCAACTGTTCAGTTCAGTTTTATTTTCCAGCCTACAATTCTTTGCAAGTCTTCTTGCTCTGAGCTAAATTAATGCCTTCTGCCTCTCAGAGCAAGAACCCCTAGTTAACAAGGGCTTTTTTCCCCAATGTTGGGACCTTGGGACTGAGTATTTGAAATCTCTAAAAATAACTGAGAGTACCTAAGAACACTGACTGGAGCAGAAGGCTGGGAGTACTATGAATGTTGGAAAGTTATTAGAATTAGAGATGTTAATAGGGATTTATGAATCAAAGTGTTGCCCCTTGATATGAGCAGTTGCCCAGCATTCAGGGCCTTTCCAGGTTGTTTCTCTGGAGCAGTACATCTCAATAAGAACATAAAAAAAAAAGCTTTGCTTTCCTGAGGCTCACTGTAAGGAACAACAGTAAGGTATATTGTTCATAAATTCAGCAAGGCTTTTCTACATAGTACTTAAGAAAAAAACCAAACAGGAAAAAAACCCTCTTGCAAAGTTTTCATCATTATAATGAAGTCCCATTTCACTGTTCTTATTTATCCTGGATGAGAGGTGACTACCATGCATGCTGGGTTAATTAGAATGGCCAACAGACACCACAGACCTCAGTATGCTCCAGCACAGCTACACAGATGAAGAGGCAGCGAAGCCTGGAAATCCTGAGGTTCAGAGAGCCTGGGGAAGCCAGCCAGAGGGATGATGATGTCCTGATGAGTCTGCTGGTATCTGGAACACCAGAAGCCTTCTGACCTCCTGCAGGTGGGAAATTCAGAGCTGCTCTGTGTCTCCATCAGGTCACAACAGTCATTGGGAACTTGTGAAGTGGGAGAGAGCTGCTGCCTGGGTTCACTTCTGAGACAATCAGCAGCACAACCCCTGTCACTTGTGCTTGCCACCACAGGGGCTGACAAACCAGCTCAAGAGACTTGTAAATGTATGAGCTAGAACCATCTGAATGCGTATGCGCATGTACAAATGTGTGTAAAAAATAATTGATTTCCATAATATTCTTTCCCCTGACAGGATTCACAAATTGGACTTGCCATGAGTATGGCTAGAGCAGTCTTGTATTCAAAGAGGCCCCATTCCTGACAATCTGCTGGTTAAATTGCTGTCACTGCTGCGGCACTGTCACTGGCTTCCCCCGGGCTTGGCAAGTGCTGTCACTTGGAAGGCAGCAGGCGAATGTCACCGCTATCTCACGACAGGATTCCTTTAATCCTTGGCATCCCCTCGCATGGTTGCTTGCTACTTAATGAGTTGCTCCTAAGCACACAGTTAAATGGAGTTGTAGGAAACTGAAAGCTCTCACTGCTTCAGCTGTTGCTTTGGCAGGGTTTTTTTCAGCAGTTTGCTGCCTTTGACGGTGTCTGGAACACATGCTGTTCTCCAGATACGACTGAGGCCAGCCTTAAACTGCAAACGTTGTAAACACAGATCCTGAATCCAGGCTTCAGCCAGTGGGTTCAGCTTTTTCCAAGAACAGGGCCATGGGCAATTAGATTAAATCTATGATAAAGTTCACTTCAGCTATACATAAACCATGCAAATACACATCTGCAAAATAAATTGCAGAAAATTAATTTATGCCTAGTTTTCCCTCCACAGGCACTTCTGCTCTGGAGATGATGCAGTTATATAGTGGAGGCAGCACTGGCTGGGGGACAGTGTGCCTGCCTTCTTAGAAAGAGAAAGCCAAGGGTGATGGAAATAAGCTGAAGAAATAACAGCACCGTGATTAGACAGTTATATGTTATGCTGGAGAAATGGATTTAATCTCTGCCATAGAGTTACTAAGTGGTACTCATCAAACACTGGTGTGTGGGCCACAGCTGTGTGTGCTTACCTGGTGCTGGTGGGAGCGAGCCCACCACACAGACCTGGGCTGGCTCTGCCTGGAGTCAACTGTGGTGCCTTCAAATCCACAGTTCAACCAGCAGTTCAGGTAAACTGCTCATGGACAGCTGGCAGCTGAATGTCTAGTCCAGGGACAATGAACAGCTTGACTGTCTATTGTCAGTATTCCCATATCTATGTCCATTTTCTCAGACCTCTCCTACCTCCCACTCTCCACTGCAATCCCCCGCTACCTTAAACTGCTATTTTCTACTTCCTCACATAAATTAACAATTAAGAGCTGTTTGTTCAACTGTCAGCTGCTTTTCACACCCTTTCCAAGTTCAGGCTCGGGTATCTCCCTGTTGCTCTGCAGGATTTGCCCAAGGCTTTCATCGTGTTCTTTAAAATCTCTAAGCCAAATAAAACATCATCCCTTTTATAAGTCAGCAGGCAGGAGAACCTCAAAATATTAAGCATTTTGTTTAAACAATAACAATCCCATTAAAGCTTTGTACCAGAATTAAGAGAAATAATATAACTCGGGTCACAAAATTCAAACATTTTGGGACCCCAGTTCTATTTTTTCAAACCTTCAGACTATTTAGTAATCATTTTCTTCCAAAAATAAAGTCGTCATATTTTGGCATCCATGTAGTTAGTACCAGCTGTCCAAGAGAAAATAAATCTCTTTCCAGTCTTTGGAGCTTCAAAGAACAATCTATTTCAGGCAGAAATGGTTTGCTGCTTCATGTTAGGCAGGCTTCCCAAATTTTCAGTTGAAATAATATCACACATTTGCTCTGAAAGAACATTGGAACAGTGTTATTTACAACATTATTTTCAAATGCAAATGACAATGTCTGCAGCTGAAAAGTGGTTGCAGCTCTGAATTAATTTACCATTTTCCAGTCAACCAAAACACGCGTGCTTTCCAGTAAATCTAAATGTTTATGCAAGTCCTAGGCCTAGTTTAATGGGCTTGGGAAGGTTCCCAGTACATGGCTGCTAACACTCAGATACTTGCTAATGACACAACTCATAAGCAAGCCAATTCCATCTTCCTACAGCCACAGGAAAAGCAATGATCAGCTTTCTGTTAACCTATGTTGCCTCTATTTATCCGGCAGGATGGGCAATGGACCTCGTGCTTACTGCCTCCCTCTACCATATGCCTGAGCTTGCTGTACGGGTACTACAGCCACTGCTTTTTGTACGTGTGACCATTACCATGTGTGAGCTCAACAAATCCCTGCCCTTTCCAGGGAAAAGAGGTGGGAGAGGAGGTTTCATGAATCTTTGTCCTTTGTGGCCAGTTATCGGCTGCTCTCTGAAGTGGGAGCCAGAGGCCAAGCCGTACCCATGTACTGCCCCACTCACGTGCAGCGAGTCCAGCGTGCTGGGGAAAGCATCTGGGTATCCTGGCAAAATAATAGCTGGGAGCAGGCTGCCACCACCAGCCACAATCACCTGCTGTCTAGCTGCTTCCCTGGTAACAGCAAAGAGGGGAAAAAAGGGACCAAGAGGCAGAGGAATTGTTCTGCTGACTGTTTACGGCCATGGGATCTAGACTGAGCTCCCTCGTCTGGGCGGGACAGCTCTTGCGGTCAAACATCTAAGTACAACAGAACAGATCTTACTTTGCTTATTATCTTTGCGAGTCACCGTGGAAATTAATTCTACATCTTTTATTTCCTTTTCTGTTAGAATCAAATTAGGTTTCTGTTAGAATCAAAGCTATGAGGACAAAATAGATGAGAGCTATGCTAGGGCAGCAGATGTTTGCAGAAGGAACTGCTCTACTTTTATGCTCTTATGCTTTTCCCTGATGAGGTGAATATGGATTATCAATATCACTTCCATCTCTCAGCAGCTGAGGTAGAGCAAGCCTTCAGTAAGGAGAAGACAGGAGGGGAGGGTACAGCTGGGAAATTATTTCAGCATTGCTAGATGCAAGAGAACAAAGGTCCTTAGTCGTATTGTAAAGGAATTGCATATATACCATCAAGTCAGAAGAGTGAACAAGCACAGTTAAGGAGATGCATAGTGCTTTTCTGATTTGTCTCTTGGTATGGTTTTTTTTCCATGCAGAGAGGTGCATGGGATGCTTTGGGGAGACGCATGCATAAGAGAGTGAAACAGTATTTCCCACTCTCACAGATGTATTCAGGAATCCACTTGTTCATGTCAGTGTTTCTTTCCCAGTTATGGTACTGATCCTGCTTCAGACCTGTAGGCTTCCCTGCTTCACCTGGCTCCAGGAGGCTGTGCTCCCTGGCAGGCTGTGCGCCTCCTGTTCATCACACCATGGCTGCAGAAGCTGCCACGTCCTGCAAACCCGGCCTTGCTTCCTCCCTCCTTACCTCCATGTGCCAAGGCAAGCTCCTCCACTTCTGCATCTGTCAACCCCAGGCACAATGACATGGTGAGCATCACTGGCCCTGTGTCATGACCAGCTGGCCGCTAGTAAAAACCAGCATCACAGCTGTCTGTCTCAGGGAATGATGTTCCTTTCCCAAAACCAAACTTTCTCAACTAAATCTGCTCTGAGTTATCGGTCTCTCGCATCTGCCCTGCATGTAGATACTTTCAGAGCACCCCAGCTGATTCTCCCACGTCTCTTTGCCAGAAATTTCCAAATTTCAAAAATCAAACCCTTCTAACATTGCATGCCTGACACCATTCAAATGCCTTTGCAAGAGTAATGCTTCATAGTCCCAATAGCACTGCAACATTTTTCAGTTATCACTTCTTCCCCAAATTTTTGAAGAATTTACCAGGTCAAATGTGAAATCACTCTGTGAAACAACAAAGCATGCACATTTCTTCATTTTCGGTGACCCAAAGGGCGCAACAAAAATCTATTACTTGGGAAACCCAGTTAGTGTTCCTTTTGCTGTGCTGTAACCATGGTACCTTGGCCACAGCTGTGCCTGCTGCTCTGCTGGCAAAGGCTTTGCTGACTCACCAGCTGATTCACACAGGCAGCAGATTTATCTGGCTCCAAGGAGCATCACCGCGCCTGCGTGCGGTTCCCCCGCACGCCCCAGGCCACACCTATATATAGCTGCTCCATCTCCATCCCCAGAGCAGTCAGCGGTACAATGGGCACAGCTTCCAGATGGTGAAATGAGGTTCTTTTTCGCCCTTTGCTGAATGTGTGCTGCCACCAGTCTAGGGGCAATAGTTAAGATGGAGCACCCAAATGGATGCGATCTGTAGAGTTAGCAACCTGAAAAGGATTCCTTGCTTCTGTTTCGTTGCTAATAGCTGCGGGTCTGCTCTCCCCTTCGATGAACATGCACAGTTCCTGTGAACCCTGTACAGCTCAGGCCAAGCATCAATAACTGCACAGGCTGTTATTTAAACAGAATCACTGGCCATACAACATTCTAAAGTAACTTATACATAATCTGGTAAAAATGACAAGAGTTTACGCTGTAAGCTGTGGGGGCAAGCACTGTCGTAGTTCAACTTTGTAAAATATTGGTGTTGGCTTAGGATTTTTTTTTTTCATACTATATCAGTCACAAAAAGAGAAGATACACCTCTCTCTGCTAGATGGACTGTTATTCTGTAAACAAAAATAAAGGAGCAAGGGAAAGTATAGAAGCAGAAAATGAGTGGCATGTGTATCTTGTTTCCATTTTCTTTTATTTTCCTTTTAGTTTTTCTCTTCTGCTTTTCCGTGTTTGTAATGTTTCCACTACTTGCAGCTCTTGTACTGTTTCTTCTAATCTTCATCCCAATTACTTTTCTTAACTTAATAAACTACACATCTGTTCAGTCAATGGAAACATTATTGAAAAATGATGCGGAGCTTGTTCCAAAATAGACTGAACCAAAATCGAGGAATGGTAGAGTTAGGAGATTAACTGTGCCCCTTTACTTTTTACTTGTTTTGGTTTTGTAAATTTAATTTGCTGAGCAGCTTCTGTGTCTATGCACCAGCTGACATTTATTGGCTCCAATAGGGTAACTTGACAAGACACGCTAAGTTGGCTGCCAGCTTTTTTCCTTCTGATCTGGGTTTATCTCTTACAAAAGGCTGATGGGAATATCTGGTGTATCTCCTCATCCGCTTGAGAAATGTGAGGGTTGTTCTCTCAAATTACAACCCCAAACTGCCCAGCAGTATCAAGCATTTGGATGGGATTGGCCCAGCACAAAATGAACTAGGAGGCTCCTGCAGTTCTTCCAGTCTGAGTTTCTGTACATGGAGAAACAAAAAGGCTGGGAAAAGTTGATATTTGTAATAAGGGAATTAAATTGCATGAACGAAAACAAAATGGAAACATAGGTGTGTATAAGGAAAAGCCATCAAACACTGAGAACTACACATTTTTGCATTTGTCCTTAAAAGCAATATATTGGCTGGGACTCTGGCATTCAAAACTGGATCTGGGGCAGCACTGATGACAGTAGTAACATGGGAGTCATGTTGCATAAAGTACCCATAAGAAGTATACAAATGCTACATAAATGAGCTATAGATGTAGTGAACATTGCATGTTAATGTTTAATATCTGGAGAGTTAGCTTCTGGATGTCAGTTCCTCATGGGGATGTTCCATGAACTTCCCCACAACATTGTGCTCAGATTCAAGGACATGGAGAAGCATCTGGGGAGAAGCTGTGTGTAAAAGACTGCAGACTCACAGAATGACTTACGGTGAAAGTCTTAACACTCAAAAATGCCAGTAAAAATTTCCGCGATGTTATTCTCTATCTACCAAATAAAATGATCCACCTTAATAACTTCTCGAAAGGGCCATGGATGTCCTCACACGGAAAAATTCTGTCATGAGAACATAACTTGCTCTGGTGTCTTCTGTAGTCCCTGTTCTGAACCCTAAGCAGCTTTGGTGTACATGGCAGACTCGTGGCTAACATTCTATGTGATTCATTCAACACGAATGTTCTGGCAGGGGAGGTGATGTTTGGTCATACGAGTGATGATGGATTGTGCATGCTTTTTGCTGCCAAGTTGTCTATGGTGTCAAAAATCCTCAGAGGTTAGGCTTTTCTAATGTGGCCTGAAGATGATCAGTTTGTGGATTACCAGAGTCAGTTCCTTGGCTAAGATGAAGGAAAAACATTTTCTAGGAAAAAAATGCAGATAGTGGTTAGTAACAATTCCATTTTGCCCATGCTGAACTGCAGTTAGCTGCTCCTCCTCCGAGGACTATTCTTTTTCAGACATTGTGGCACCCTTGCAGTGAGCTTGGCTCTGTCTCTGGATGAGTGCAGGCCGGTGTCATCAGCAAAGACCTGGCAGAGGCAGCAACGTCCAGGAGGAGAATACCCAATGGTTATAGATAAAAAGTATGTCAGAGAGAAAAATTGCTGCTGCAGTTGTGAAATAAATAGTAAGACAACCAAAAGGAGTGAAATCACATATGTGTGTGTGCGTGTGTAAAATAATCTTGGCAAGATGCCCTGATCTCCTGTAGATGTACGAGATGCAGGCTGATTCATGAATGGATTTTTCATCACAATGGCATAATCCTCCTATATGACAATAAGAGGCAGTGAATGTCAGCTGAGAACACCAGAAGAAGAGACTTTATTCACAAATGCAAAATATTTAGTGACTCTACAACAGTGCTGATAATATTTATTCTCTGATATTTTTGCTGACAAAATTTCAGATGTGAAGTAATCAACAACTCCAGATTACATTACGCAGGGAGAAAATTTGTTCTCAGTGCCTGTATCCTGAGATACTTCAGACTTCAAATCCGAAGCTCTCTTTCTCCCTCCCAGTTATTCTTTCATGAGAGCCTTCCATTGAAAATGCAAACACCAGATTCTTCCCCTTTTTCAATACTCTGCTCTCTCCCCTTTGCTGCCAAATTCCTTCCTCTGCCCTCCCTATTGGTTCCTCTAATGTCTGGAGAACAACTCCATGACTTTGCTAATTTCTGATTCCCACCCCAAGAGACTGGTCTCTCAACTGCATGGAGATAAACTACCAGTGCTGGCTAGCAGTAAGGACTTTGGCCACCTAGGAAGCAAGATGGTTCATCACTATGGAGTCTGTTGTTCCACCACGTCTTCAGTGGAAAACCTTCCCAGACCTCCAAGTACCACCATCCTGCATTTCCCATCTACAATCCCTAGGAACAAACTTTTTTTCAGATACTAACAATTCAATTAAAGTTCAAAGTAGATTCAATTAAAGTTTATTAAAGATATTGCCCACAAAAAATTATTATTATAACACAGCCTCTGTCCATGATCAATATTTAGAGAAGCCACATTAAAATGCCTTGCACTCCAGTAATTGCCTTTTGTTTGATTATCTCAAAGCACTTTCTAAACAATTATATAACCCTCACAGCACCTTGTAATGAAAGAAATGTAGTGTTTACAATTAGGCAAACACACAGGCACTGACAAGCATGAATGCCTAAATACAGCAATTTGAAGCCCTGTTTATTTTGGTAAGTGTTAAGTATATGTCTGTCACTGACTTTACAGAAACCAGAAGATGACCAGAAGGTTTGAGAAAGAAAACTATTCTATTTAACCATATAAATACATAAGTAAATGCTTTCTTCAGTTTAATAGTGGTTGGTTGTACTCTTTAATTACAAAGCATGTGAAAGAGGTTTTGCATCTCAGGGCCCTGCATGGAAGGATCCCAAAGGATTTCATAAATACATTTCACTGCAATGAAGCCATTTTTGGGGTGGACTGTGACAACTGCTTCACAGCCCATAGGGACTTTGCATAACAGTGTAAAAGACCAAGTGAAGAAGGCTGTATTGTCCTGAGTCTGCAGGGAGAATCTGGGGCAGGAGAATGCAATTACTAGAGTTGCCTGAGCAACAGGGAAAATGCCACCAATATTCATCTGAGCTCAGAAACAATCAAGGTTTACTTTCACTTGCAATAGTGAATTTAAGCAAAAGCTTAAGTAGTAGCAAAATATACATTAAGTTTGATTATTCACACGATATTTTAAATGTGAAATTTATTTGTAAGATGCAAAAGTAACCTGGTACAGAAACTGTATTGCTCAAATGATTAACCAACACTGAATTAATGTAGAAGTTAGATAATAAATATTCACAACAAACTGTTCACAAGATATTCATGTAGTGAAACCATTTTCCAAATAAATTCACAAACACATACAGTAAATTAACGTGAGAAATTCCTGAGCATTTTGTGAGCAGAAGAAAGAAAAGAATGTGCTGACTAACCTATCTATCAGAAAGGGCTTTTTATGTTATGATCCAATTCTTGCAGAAAGTGTCACAGGATTAAGTACAAGAATCAGCATCTCATGTAATTGATTTAAACTGAAACTTTAGGTGATGTAAAAATCATTATAGAAGATAAGCTTATTTTATTTAGTTGACTAGCATCCATTAAGATCCAAGGATGCTACTGTCCTAAATACTATTCTAGTGAGAAAAGAACTGCGTAGCCAGTGAGGAAGAGGCTGTTTCCTTCTGTTTTGAAAAAAGCTTAAACATTATTACCACAACTGAAATAGCTTTCACAAAATAGCTGAGACAAGATCCTTTACTTTGTGAAATCTAGTAGTTGGCCAGTCTAAAAGAGATGGGTAGCAATAGAGCCAGGTACAGACTAAACACGTAAGCAAACTAGAGAAGCCTTTTGGTCTTGTAAAGGGACTTATTTGGTAATTGTCTTACTATATTCAGAGCATAAAATAAAGGATTGTGGAGCAATACTAGTGAATTTAAACAAACTCTACTTCTCCTGCATCATTTGCAACACATTTTATAAATACATCCCCACCAAAAAAACCAGAGTGATAAATTTCCCAAGGATCTTTAGCATATCTTTTATTCACACAAATCTGATACCAACAGACATGGGAAAATAATGTTATTAGCAGTTGTCCATCAGCTGACATCTATAAATTTCTTAGGGTGAAAAAAATTTCCAGATTTGTGATAAAAATTATGTGGTTTAAAAATAATAATAAAAAAAATCTTTTCCATATGTTTTCTTCTGGAATAAAGCCAAAGAGAAGCCTACACCTTATTATATCAAATGTAGTCAGCGTCACATCTGTCAAAATATCTTGCCACTTGCTTTGCTGTTAAAAACAGGTTAAATTTAGCGGCTACTTGTTTTGTTCATAAAACAAAATATATGGATGATTTTACTACTGGTGGATACTGGAGCAGATGTAAACCAGGTACCAGGTATTCCTTCTGTAAGAGGAAGGAACCAATCAAGCATTCTGACTGACAGCTATTTCAGTTCAGAGTATATTACGCAGTTCTGCCATAGGCCTTTGACCAAACTTTCCAAATAGGGACAGCGAAAGCTAAAGTTAGGATTTCTGCTTCTATTTTTAGGCAGCTCTATAGAAAAATGTAAGATCTCACAAGATTCTGTATGCCATTGTTCCTACTAGACAAAAGCAGCAACAACCAGTTTAGCAATCTTGAGACTGAGATCGCCTCCTCTTCCGTCACAAAGGGTGGATTAAAAATCTTAAATTCTATGTTTAAATGTAAGCTATAGCAGGCATTACAAAATTGTACTTTCTGTTAATGCATCTTAAACAAACTCGCAGCAACCTCTTGTCTTCCAGTCCTGGGCCCTGAGGCTCCTCGCAGCTGTGCTGCCCAGTGCTCTTCCTTGCACATTTCTGCTGCACTGCTTCGGTTCTCAATTGTTGCCTTCTGCTCATCAAGTTCTGGTGTCTCCAGACCTGTGTGCCAATGCTCCTCTGTTCCATCTATCCTTACTCACTGTAAGACAACTAGTCCAGTTGTAGCCTGTATTCCGATAGTAAACCTCAATCCTCGCTTGTGATATTCTCCATTATTCACACTTGGGGTCTCATAAAGCTTTAGATGCTAATTTAAGCAGCCCCTCTCCTTTTGTAGCTGTTATGTATTTACAATCCTGAATCAGCAATCAAAACAGTATTGAATTTGGGTTTCTACAAGTCAAGTCCATCAGTTGCCCCAATCTTAATGATTTTACTCCATGAGCCTTTATGTCTTTTTCCCTTAAGCAGTAATTTGCAACTAAAATGCAAAGATTCCTAAAATGCATAAGATTCATAAGGCCTTTTGGCTACACCCAGTGTATAAGTTTCTGCAAGACTGCTGTATACAAAAAGAACAATTAAGTAGATTGCAAATGGAGTTTTCAAAGTCAACAGAAAAATAAACATGAACTGCCCTGTGTGCGTCTCCTCTCATGGATTCCAATTTAAATAAACTACGCACAAGACAATATGACTCGATTAACTCATTAAAGCCCCATAACACAACAGTATAATATCCAAGTTNAAGAAGAAAGGCTTTGGAGCAGGGGCCACAAAGCCAGCTGCACTTCTATCATCCTTGCAAATAATTACTAGCATAAAGTACCTGTTTGGCTTTATGAAGAGTGAATTTTGCAGGAGTATTATACTAGAGTTACTCTGCCTCTCTAGGCCCATTAGGGTTTCTGCAAAGGTATAAGCTGGTATACATAGGCCTTTCACTGGAGTAAGAAATAACCTATTAATGTTGCCTTTGCAATAAGGGAATATACCTGCCAATAAGCTGCAGAGGAAGAAAAGAAAGAA
>VYZW01043341.1:0-23970 GCA_013401315.1 Balaeniceps rex | reverse complement strand
ACTGTGATCTCAGTTTCTCGAGCTTATCACTCACTTTTATAGTTGCTCACTTTCTAGAAGATCTTCATTTTAGTAGTCCGGATCATGTCTTTATGGGAAGGTCTGTATAAGTGAAAAGGCTGAATACTTCTGCAACACAGTTTTGTATGGATCCTTTACATTCGTCTGGCATCGCTGGTTTAGAAACAGAAGTCCACATCTCAATCGGATATGGGTTTTACGGTTTACTGCATGATGATGTTTTTACAGCAGAGTTGTCACTTCTGCCTACATAAAAGCTTCTCAGGCACATTAATAATGTTTTCCTCTGGGGCTAACTGGCTTTAATAGGTGTGTAAGCTGCCATATAACCACATAGATTTATGCACTGTGGATGAAAAATAACTCTTACCAACGCATATCACTCTCCCCTTTCGTGCTCTGGACAAGAGTGTGGCTGCACAATTCACTGATCAAGAATCATGGTATTGCTTAACGTACAGCAATGCAAAGACTGGGGGGATATTTCCCCTTGAAGTTCTGCAGGAACAGGTACTAGCTGCAGCTTCAAGACTGGCACTGAAACAACAAAGTGAAGCCTTACCAATGCAGCCTATCAGTTCAGCACAGACGTTCCAATATGATTCACAGCCATTAATTCTTCACCAGAGGCCTACTCTAAGGTGGTATCATGCTGGAGTTCATCTGGGAGCTTTTGGGAGTTTATGCCTTGCATCCAGTTTAAAAATGTTGTGGAAGATAGTTGCTTAGGAAGAAAATTAATGGAAAAATCAATATTAAAATTCAACTCCATTTATATATATGTATACCAACAGGAGAACAGCAAATCACCTTGGTCTTAGCATTAAAGCTAATCCAGCAGGAAAAATGATGGTGGAAAGGATATGGTAGACACAAAGCAGAATGTCTACGGCTGGTAGGATAGACAGCTACAATGACTGGATACGGAGCAGTCAGTCCCTTACACAGTTTCATATGTTTTCAGAATTATTGTCCACCGGATATTTAGATTGAGCAAATCTTTGGTTAAGTCTTGATCAGCTTCAATATCCACCAAATGTTATTCCAAGATCTCCATATTGAATATCAGACACATGCCCACAAAACCCCACCACAATTAACATCTGTGCTGTTAATTGCTGCTTTTGAAAAATACACAAAAATTTTCCTTTTTGCCAAGCACAGAGGAGATAGCAACTTGTGCAAGCCACTGCCCAACCAACCAAGGAAGGAACTGGCAGCAAAAAAAAAAGCTCTGTAGGTGCCCTTAGAAGAACTGCGATGTTTCTAGAGTGTAATTTTTTATGAGGATGTTATGATTGTCATTATAGAAAAACATGTTTTGCATATTTATGCATGTCTTTTTATTTTGCTACTGTGCATAGTAAATACTACAATCAGTAGTTACCTACCATAATAACAGTAATTACTATGCAGCTTTGATACTGTGGAGATGGCCAAGGATATTTGTCAACATCAAGGCTGTCCTACTCTTCTCACTGTAAACATAGCTGTGTGTTCCTGTCCAAACATCGCAGAAAGAGACAACCTCTGTCCAGCTGTGCTCCCATGGGATTCAGTGATTTAGGTCAGATCCCAAACAAACACAGTGCACAAAAATGAGAGAATGCTGATGAATCCTAAAGCCTTGACAGACTGGAGTTACAGTGAGATATCAGTCCAAAAGCTAGAGATGAAGATGAATTTTATTATTTAGTTAGTACTAAAATGCATTTTAGTATAATATATATAAGCCTGTGGGAATACATATATATATATATATATGTATGTATATATATGAATTCACATGTGTGTGCACCCACACACAGAGACAAGCAAAAATGCATGCATATATAAACACAGATAAAACATCTTGCATTGCAGACATTTTGAATTTTCCATTTAAGAATATTAAGCCTGAAGGAAAAATGGCAGAATAAATTCTTTTTTCTGAGTGTACTGCAGTAACTGTGTCTTTTCACTGTAGGCCTCCTCTCTCAAATTGTTTTGTCACAAATAGGATTACTGCAAACTTTGTCAAGAAAGAAAACTGGTCTTTTATTCCTACCCCAAGTGTTAGTATATTCATATATGAAATGACAGTGTTAATTCTGTAGATAAATATGAGTTTCCTGGCTACTCTGTAGCTTCAAAAGATCAGCATCCTGACAGAAGAGCCAGTAAAGCCTTGATGCTACTCTTTATTTCTATAGACAGTTGCTAAGTACAAACACACTCTACCAGCTATAGAGCTCTAATCTAAAGCTGTTTATTGCCACACCAAAATAAGAAGCAGACTTGAAAGAGTTTAAAAGCAAACCTAAACTTCACAGGATAGGTCAATGATTGGTGACATTTTGTTGGTCAGTTGTTATTTGTATGAATAGACAGCACATGATATTTTTTAAAAAAAGGAAGAATCTTTAAAAATGCATAGGAGTCGTTGAAATAGGGGTATTCAGTCATTGCAGGGTGATACATGGTAAAAGAGATGGGATAAGCAGATCATATTTTATCAGCAAACAGAATGTCAAGACTATCAGTAGAGCAGTAGGAAGGGTCCAGTACAATTCTGCCTTCAAAGACTAAATAGTGCTACTGCATGGGCTGGCTCAGGTGGAAGTATCCCAGGATGACTTCTGTGAGACTGGGCTACAATTTAAAATACTTTTTTTGAAAAGATTTCAAAACTTTTGGAGAAGTTTTAATACTTCTCTAAGCTGCTGTTTTGTCTCACTGCCAGCATCTGATCACACTCAGCAGCTTTGTGTTCCCATGGCAAAATCTGCGGTGTTGTAGTACGTACATTACAGGAAGGATCCCTTAGCAGCTGGGTGACCACACTTATGTTGTACTGACTTCAAATTCTATATCTGATGTAATATAAATATAAAACAACTGTAGCTGAATATAAATGAAATATTAATCAATCTTTCATAGCTTTATTAAAGACATGTCAGGTTGTCTTAAGTTCTTTGGAAAAATCTTGAAGCCATTTGAAAGAAACAAAAATATGTTTCCTCTCCTTCTCCTGTCGCATAGTTGTCCAGTTATGCAGACTGGACCTTTTCCCATTCAGGCAAGAGATCTGGATAGGCTAGAGAGCTGGGCAATCACCAACCATATGAAATTTAACAAGAGCAAATGTTGGATTCTCCACCTGGGGTGGGATAATCCTGGTTATACATACAAACTGGGGGACGAGAGGCTGGAGAGCAGCCCTGTGGAAAGATCTGGGAGTTTGGGTGGATGGCAAGTTGAATATGAGTCAACGGTGTGCCCTGGCAGCCAAAAGGGCCAACCACGTCCTGGGGTACACCAAGCACAGCATAGCTAGCAGGTTGAGGGAAGTGATTGTCCCACTCCGCGCTGGTGCGGCCCCACTTTAAGCACTGCATGCAGTTTTGAGCACCTCAATACAAGAAGGACATCAAACTATTGGAGTGTGTCCAGAGGAGGGCGACCAAGATGGTGAAAGGCCTCTAGTGCAAGACTTACAAGGAGTGGCTGAGGTCACTTGGTTTGTTCAGCTTCGAGGAGAGAAGGCTGAGGGGTGACCTCATCGCAGTCTACACCTTCCTCATGGGGGGCAGCAGAGGGGAAGGTGCTGATCTCCTCTCTCTGGTGACCAGCAACAGGGCACAAGGAAATGGAATAAAGCTGCATCAGGGGAAGTTCAGACTGGACATTAGGAAAAGGTTCTTCACTGAGAGGGTGGTCGGTCACTGGAACAGGCTCCCCAGGGAAGTGGTCATGGCACCAAGCCTTTCAGAGTTCAAGGAGCGTAGTGGACGATGCACTTAGTCATATGGTTTAGTTTTAAGTAGTCCTGAAAGTAGCAGGGAGTTGGACTCAATGATCCTTATGGGTGCCTTCCAACTTGAGATATTCTATGATTCTATGATTCTAAATCAGATGCTACAATCACTACATTCTTGTTGCGGGGGTTTCACTACTACTCTGCTGAGGTTCGTTCTTGCTTATGCACCCAGCATGGTTGTTTTCAGCTTCTGCTGGGGAGGAAGACGGTTTCTTTCAACTTCAGTGGTAAAAGACCTTTGGATCACTGAGACAGATGCTGCTTCAGAACCGATTGGGCTGTGTCAATACTTGGCTCCCTAAATATTCACAAGATAAATGCGTGCATGCATGCTAAATTCCTCATAGAACATGATCTTGGTCTCAGAGAACGTTTCACATTTTCTTCCTTACTATTTATGTTCTGCTCTGAAAGTAAATGAACACTAAATTGAATCAGCAATTCAGGCTTGCTACATTTCATTGATCTATGACAGATCAGAGCTTGATGCTGAGCTAATGTGGCCCCAGGCATCAACCTTTACCACTAATATGGTTTTAAAATTCTCTATTCAAGTCTATTTATTATGAATGTAATCTGTTTTAGGAAAGCACCTAAATCTCTGCTGATGATTCATTCAGATGCATGCAGTGTCCTCATTTAAAATGTCCAGGTCAATCCAGCTTTCTCTGATTATTTTAATAGTGCACATTGTTCTATCTTAACTGGTTTGCTTCCAGTCTCACTCTGTTTCAGATATTTTTTGCCTGATTCCCGCTGATGATAGACTGGGTTGATTTATTTTCTTATGCAACACTTTTTGTATTCTATAGTTATTTTTTGCCACAGCAACATTTTATTATCTTCCTCTCCCAGCAACTCACTCTCTCAGCCACAAGTAAAAATTAGGGAAGTTTTCTGAAATTTCTTATGATCTGGCTAGTCAAAATTTATCTGGGATTCTATATCTCAGATGACACCCCTTTCTTAACTCAAAAAGAATTATCTCTGGTCCTTGGTGCTCCTCCAATGATTGTCATCCATCAGTACTAACAGAGAAGAGAGTGGATTCAGCCTCCTGATGTCAGCAGACAGAGTTCAAAAACATTTACATTTGTCATCTGGCTTGTCACCTTTGATGAGTCCCTTTCTTCACTCCCTCTACTTTGCTTATTAGATCTGCTGCATCCCTTTCAATTTCTCCTTGCCTTCTTCGCATGTGCTTATTCGTTCCAAGCACAAAGCAGGGGAATGGATGTTTCTGGCTATTAAACTGAAAAATAAAACTCTGTATTCAACTGGAATAATAACATTTTGGTTCTTCATCTTAAAAATAACAAAATTGCCAAGATAGTTTTGATTTTATCACTACTTGTCAATCAATTGCACATGATATCTCTTGACTTGGGGTTATCTTTTTTTTTTAATTGATTTTTCCCTATGTCGTGGTTTANCAATAATAATTGTAATGAAAAGGAGAATGAGAGAGACAAACAAAACCCAGGGAAAAGAAAACAAGTGATGCAACCGCTCACCACCCGCCGACCGACACCCAGCCAATCCCCGAGCAGCGATCGCTCCCCCCGGCTAACTCCGCCCAGTTTATATACTGAGCATGACATCATATGGTATGGAATAGCCCCTTGGTCAGTTTGGATCAACTATCTTAGCTGTGCCCCCTCCCAGTTCCCTGTGCACCTGGCAGAGCATGGGAAGCTGAAAAAGAAAGTCCTTGACTAGCTTAAGCACCACTTAGCAACAACCAAAACATCAGTGTGTTATCAGCATTCTTCTCATGCTAAATCCAAAACACAGCACTATGCCAGCTACTAGGAAGAAAAGTAACTCTCTCCCAGCTGAAACCAGGACACCCTAAAAAGTAGGTAATTTTTGAAATCAAAACCCAGAACTTTGGAACCTAAAAGAACATTTCCTTTAAAAATTACTATATAATGTATTTCAATATTTTGTAATGGAATGCTTTGTTGAATCATATTGGTCATACTTGGGCTGAAACTGCTTCTCAGTATAACTTGAACTCATGAAACTGTGAAAGTTCCAGTGAATTTGCTGTCCACAGAAAATTTGTGGCCAATACTCCTATTATTGTTGTATGCTTTGGCTTAGATTTCATACATTCTTGTTAAAATAATTTCAAAATATGTTCTGATTTCTGTAAATGCCCATAGTGCTTCTGATGTACAGTACATTATGTGCAATCAGCTTAGAAATTTGAGAGCTTTGGGTTTAATGGGGACATCCAAATTAATTCCATGTTAGATTTATCTACGTAACTCATGGAAATATCTTCAGGCTCTTGAAGTTTCTTATCCAAAGGTTATAAAATAAAGAAGTAGATAATCTTGCAAACTTTCTGCCATTTTGAATAGTAGAAATACTTCAGCCTGCTTGCTCTCTCGAGGGTTTGTTTCATGACAGATTTCAGGCTCAGCTCAAATTTGTCCTTGAACATAAACTCTATTCACCATTTGGATGTACAACTAAGTTTTATTTATCTGAGGTACGGTTCTGGTAGGGCAGTTCATTGTTTCAGAGGAGTTAAAAAAGCACCTGAAAAGTCATGTGGATCGCAGCTGTGCATTTCTTCTGGTTGTCAAGGAAACCGCCCTAGGATTCTTGGCAACAGACTTCATCCCAATTGGTAATGGAAACACCACAGGTATTAGCCAGTCAGTCACCTCCCACTGGGTGCTATTTTCAGAACAAGTCAATAGATGAGATTCTCCTCTTCAAGCAGCTCTGAAGCAATGTGAGGGTTTGTCATATGCCTTTGTCTCTGTGGGGCTTGACTCTCCAGGCTGCACACACGGGCAGTTTCTCCAGGCAGTGAGCCATATTACAGGTGAGGCTGGTAAGAGTGCTTGCTGTTAAACACTGCTCTTGAGGTAAAGAAAAACCTTCAAAGCACCATATTAAAGCTGTCTCTAACCTCCCTAAAGTCTGGAGTGAGGACTAACAATTATCAGGGGGAAGAGGGTAGCCTTTGTTTCAGATGGATGCTGTTTCTCTTCATGTACAAACGCTGTACAAATGTGTTTACATTTACAGCCTTCAAGAAAGTAATCATGATTTGCATATTTGTAGTGGGTACCTATATTTAGTCATTAAATATCCGGAAGATATTGACTGAGATCTCCAGTCCTCGGAAGGGCAGAATGCTATGGTTCACTCTTCTGCAAGTGTTACGTGCAGGCACCCAGACTGAGAGCTAGGGAGTGCCCCTGTTACCAGCCTGTTTCCAAACAGTTTGTCCAGGGAGCATCTGGAAGAGTAAAATATTTTATTTTCACGAAGAGGAATGTAATGCTATATGTGTGATTGGGGGTGTTCATAGGAAATTGGGCCTGATGATATTAAGGTTCTTTTCCAACCTAAATGATTCTATGATTCTATGATTCTATGAAAAGATAGAGCAAGCTGGAAGGAGGTTACTTGAATGGTAAGGACAGAAAATAGGGCAAGATTAGGGGAAAGACTGACAGGAGGAAGACAAGGAAAACTGTGTTGTGTGCCTGAAACAGGTAGGTAAAACGGGGATTGGAATCCTGTGTGGTGGGGATGAAAGAAAGATAAGAGATGTGACATTGGGCAGAAATGGTTGTGGAAGGATGAAAAATCAATGACAGAGAATTTACAGTAAAGAATGGGTGGACCAGGACTGAAGTAAGGGGAAGGGACTCAAGGGAGGGGGAATTGGAATAAAAAGAGAAAAGGAAACATGTCTGGGATGGGAATATTAAAGTTGAGAGTCCAGTGGTGTGATATTAAGACTAGCTGGATGCTGTGGTTTAACCCTGGCTGTCAACTAAGCACCGCAGAGCCGCTCGCTCATTCCCCCCTGGTGGGATGGGGGAGAGAATCAGAAGAGTAAAAGTGAGAAAACTCAAGAGTGAAAGTGAGAAAACTCATGGGTTGAGGTAAAGACAGTTTAACAAGTAAAGCAAAAGCAGCGCACAGAAGCAAAGCAAAATAAGGAATTAATTCACTACTTGCCATTGGCAGGCAGGTGTTCAGCCATCTCCAGGAAAGCAGGGCTCCATCACGCGTAATGGTTACTTGGGAAGACAAATGCCATCACTCTGAATGTCTTCCCCTTCCTTCTTCTTCCCCCAGCTTTGTATGCTGAGCATGACGTCATATGCTATGGAATATCCCTTGGGTCAGTTGGGGTCAGCTGTCCCAGCTGTGTCCCCTCCCAGCTCCTTGTGCACCCCCAGCCTCCTCGCTGGTGGGGTGGTGTGAGAAGCAGAAAAGGCCTTGACTCTGTGTAAGCACTGCTCAGCAATAATGAAAACATCTCTGCATCATCAACACTGTTTCCAGCACAAATCCAAAACATAGCCCCATACTAGCGTCTATGAAGAAAATTAACTCTATTCCAGCCAAAACCAGCACACTGGACAAAGAAATTGCAAATGGAATGAAAAAAAATCTGAACAGTGGTGATCCATGAAAAGAAAACTTTCAAATAATGATCCAGATCATGGTGTGGAGATTGAGAGTTGATCCTTTGGGAGGAAAAGCAGGACTTCATATGAGGAACAGAGACAGAAGGAAAGTGAGCTAGTCAGGGAGAATTGAGATAAGGTGTGAGGATTGGGACATAATAGGAATGAAGGATGATGATTGGATAACAAGACTAGAGAAAATGCATAGAAATACCTGAGTCATCTGAATAAATGATAGAAATGGGGATGAAATTAATGTTTTACTGGCTAATTTTAATATGTAGATGTCTATATCTGAACTAGTTGCTTAGTCTCCCCTTATAACAACGGAGTCATTCTCTTGACCAGCCCCAGGTACCCATGGTAGGGTGAGATTATTGACCTCCTAACTCCAGTGACTGTGCTGATTACCATTAACATTGTCTATTAAGGGGTCCTAGGAGACTTATGTAGATGTAGACACCTAGAGGTAGGCACAGGAGTCCTATCACAAGAACCTTTGGTTCACAGTCCAGGACCAAATGTTTTTCTTCTGGGAAACCATGGGAGAGTGTACTGGGTCTCCATTCGTACCACCAAAGCCCACTGGAAAGTATGTTCTGAGGTTAGCAGATCTCCTCCAAGAAGAATTGAGAACAAAACTGAGTTTTGTTGTAAAGTTTCTGAAGACCATTTAAACATCTTGTTTTTTTTCCTCTCACTGACAAGTGGTTTCTCTTGCAGATAATTATTCAGTGAAAATCTTGCACAGTCTATGGAAGAACATGTTCGTGGTAGACTGGAAAATCTTATGGTATGGATTTGATTTGTAGACCTACTTGTGCAGCAGCTGATAATGATTAATTTAATCGCAAGTCAAAACAATGAGATTCTGAAAAGCCAGTATAGCCTCATGCTAATTTCAATGGGAATATAGCTTGGTGCCTATGTGCATTGACTTTGGACTTAGATGTTTACAAAAGACTAATCAATGTGGAGCCATGCACAAAAGAGAAGAAAGCAAATGATAGAATAAAGCTGGGACATCTGGTGAACTGCTGCAATCAAGTGACAAGAGACTGAGGAAAGAAAATGGAAACTCTGACACGGCTAACAGCAATACCAAAGAAAAGCAGCTTAGCAACTGGGAAATTAGAAATAACTATGATATTGGTATTGTGAGATTTTTCCTGTGGGATGAAGGGTTGAAAATGCACCACTTCAGTATCAATTTGCAATTCAAAATATTCAGGTGCTACGCAAGTAAGGACCTATCTGTATATATTAGGTCGCTTGAATGTCTTAGTTCTTTAATTCACTCCCCAAAAGCCTTTCTCTAGGGAGAAGGAGTTCAAACAAAGGGCTGCTTAGGCTGTAGTGTTGGTCAGCTTTCCTCCTCCCTGGGGACTATGCTAGAGAGGAAGAACCCAGTCTGAGAGTTGGGAGAATCATGTCTCAGCTTCTTCCAATGCCCTCCTGGGAAAGCCTGTGCAGGAGCCAAATGCTTCCAAGATTGGAAGATCTCAGGAAGGCTGGAAGATCTCAGGAAGTACCTGGAAGTACTTCTCAGGAAGTACCTGGAAGATCTCAGGAAGGCTACTGCAAATCCCAAGGTTTCTTTGTGGTTCCAAAGGAATCAATACATAAACAAACCCTCTTCCCTCCCCCAGTAGCCTAGGAGAAGCTCTCAGTAGACGTACCCAGTGTAGCATCCAGTGATACTCACATCATGCATTCTTTGGACCTCCTACTGTACATTTTGCTTTGCATGCTGGAAAAGCAGAAAAGTATGGTAGTGGTGAAGTACTTAGATCAAAGGTGATTATAGAAGGAAACAGAATTAATGAAGGAAGTGTGATTAATTGTGGTACTACTTGCAAATCACTGCAAGCAGCTCCACAACCTGGTCAGTTCAATGTTTGGAGGAAATAATTTCCTGGAAGGAAAAGTGAGACAAATAATTATGTTCACCTGAAAGACAGTCATCAAAAGATTAGCAACCATAAACTGAATAAGAATAAATAATACCAAATCAAACCTAATTTCCCTGATTACAGAGTAAGAGGACATGTGGAAAATGCCCTACATCCTATACCTCAATTTCAAGAGTAAACACCTTGATAGTCTTCCACAGAAATTCATAAAAATAGGGGAAGAAAAAATGGAAGAGAGCAATTTAGTGCACAATAGATGGAAACGTGTTTGGAAAATGATATGTTTTAATGGTTCAGTGTTGAAACTGAAGGATGAATTTAATGGTGTTCCTGAAGGACTTGTATTGAGTCTGTTGCTATTCAGTATTGTCATTAATGAGCTGTTATGAGTTTTGTAATTTTGCAGGTGGCATTGAGCGGAGAGGGCCTGAAGAACCAGAGGGCAGGACTCCAAATGATCCTGTGAAACTGGGAGTGAGAATTGAAAAAAATGCTGAATTATACATGAATGGGATACAGATACTGTTCTCGTGCAAAAACAGTAAGCTGTTCTAATATAGGATAGTGAAGAAATGGTTGGGTTGCAGGTCTATAGAAAAAGACTGAGAAGTTTTTGTTGCTCACAAGTGACCATGAAACACAATGACAGGTTGTGGTGGGAAAAACAAATTCCAGCCAAATCAGTATAAGCAGGAGTGAGCCACTTAACACGATCCGTCTCTCCATTCAGAACTGGGGAGACCTCAGCTGGAGAGCTGGGTCCAGTTTTCTTGTGCAGCCAGGAGTACACTGAACCAACAACCAAACTGAAACAAGGAAAATGTGGTTCCAACTCAAACTTAAGGTATCACAAGCATTTTGGACAAGGTGAAAAGGTTGAAAGGGAAGAGAAAAACTGAATTGTGCAAAGATCAATGCAGCATGGGGCAGAAGAACTGGGCATTCTTACTGTTGAAATTTGATAGAATCATCACACAAAAAACTAGTAGGTCTTTTTGACTGAAGAGTTAAAATTAGGTGGGAGTTTCTGTTTAAGAAGGATAGAATTGTCATAAGAAGAGAGAAAGATGTTTCTTTCTATTAAAACCAGTACTACATGATCTTGAATGCTGGTAAATCTGTTTTCTAACTAAGAAAACCCAGGAGGAGACATGTTTCAAAGACACTAAGCCGAATTTCTCTGTAAGAAAGTAACTAAACTACAGGAAATTTCAGTTTGGGAGACACACAGACAATCCTTCATACATACCTCTGAAGAAAAATGATACTGAAGCCTTTTAATTTTCTATCATAAAATAGGCAGTGCTCACACACAGCAAAAATCTGTTCTGTTGAATACAGATGACTTGGCTCCCTGATTGACACTTGGTAGTTACATGTGAAACAGTGAGCATGATGTGGTTGTGTATGTTATGCCAACTTTAATGTTTAAGCTTGGTGTTTCAAAAGGCTAATTAAAAAAACCCTTGAAAATACCATTTGAAATAATAATTGATACTGACAAGAAGGAAAAAAAATACAGTTAACATAGTGAAAGAAAGCAAGAGAAGTTTAGAAAGCTTTCAAAAGAATGGAAGCAATTTTCAGTGCTCAAGTAAGAGTCCCTTCTGGTCAAAAAAGGAAGAGAACAACAATTGAGCAACTCCTGTTATTAACGACATGAGGGAAAAGCACTAGAAAATCATGAATAGAGAAACCAGTCCTGCCTTAATGCAACTGAAGACAAACTTTCCTGTAAATTACTGTTTATTCACCTGTAATTTCAAGAATTTCATATGTCTAATCTTCTTTTATAAACCAAAGAGATGAATTCATACTCTTTTTTATTTACCGCTCCATCAACTGGCTATTGGCATTTGAAAACTTGAATAACCTCACAGTTTGCTTATTTTCCCCTGCAGATCTGTGTGTTCAGACCCTCACTTTATAGCCCCCTCATTATTATTCCCTCCATCCATATCTTCCTACATGTCTTTCTCGAGAGGAGGAAGTTATGGGAATTTTTCCCAAACAGTGGGTTTCACACTAAGAGATGGAGATTTGTTCTTTAAAAGCTAAACAGAATTTCATGGTTATTAACATGCTGCTTTTCTCAATGCAGCTTCCCTGTGTATTTATTCTAGGCAGGTCTGCAGGCATCAGCTTTTATTAAGCTTATTCAAAACTTTTCATTGTAGGACCAGTTTGCTTATAGATTTGAGAAAGCTTTGCTTATTTCAACCCAAATTTGTCATGTGCAGTTTGAAACTGTGATTTTGTTTTATTTTTTTAGATTTGAAACACTGTGTCAAATATTACACAGACATAAGAAGAAATATGGGCAAAAGAATAGTAGACAGAGAAAACAGTTTCATGTGTACGACCTTCAGCTGTGTGGTCCAAAAGGGAAAAAAGTGTGGTTTGAATTTCTTGTAGGGTAAGGGGATCTTTCTGAATCACTTAAAAAACCAGGAAAATGGCTTGCTACTCTCACTCAAGGCAGGAAGGAATGGCACAGAGGTCCTAAGTGTCTTGAGGCTTGGTCTTTGAGAAGCTGGAGGAGAGCAGTCTTGGGTTACTCTCACTCAAGAGAGGTTAGGGTTCCTGAGACACCTCCAGGAGTCCCTCTCATCTATACCACTGGAGATGTTTGATAGGCTCTGAAGACTGACTTCACATGTGTTTCTCTGACACAAAACTTCAAGACCCCGGGCGAAGCATTTAAATTGAATTTTCCATAATTCACTAGAGAAGACATATGTTTTATGTTGCATGTTATAAATCTTAATATAATGTTGTTCAGAAGTTTATAGATATTTGTGTCTTTAGCTATATCTGAACACTGATTAATAGAAAAGCTGAAAACTCATTAAATTCTTGGCAATCTAAGACTAAACTCATTAGAAAAGAACAGGCTAGATGCAGTCAAAATGATCATGAGGATAACACAGAGCACAGCCGGAGTATATTCACCCAGGTTAATGTAAGTTAACCACCGCATCAATGCCAAATGATCTGGACGGCATAAAGGCATGTAGGAACTTCCATTTTAAGTTAGAGAAGTCTAAACTAATCTGATGTGCCCAGCATGGACAGCATCAGTGATATGAGGGTTTTCGTATGTTATACAACCTGTCTGGTAAAAGGATGAAGTTTTTAATATTCATAGAAATACCTGATCTTTTTTAAATCCTTCTGTAAGACTTAGCTCCATTACACCTTGTGACAATGACTTGCACAGACTAATTGCTTGACTAATAAACCACTTTTTTCTTCTCACTATAAAACTTGCCTTAAGACTGTATGACACATCCCACATTCCTCTCTTCACTATCCATCATAATATCTTTTATTTCCCTTCTATTGAAATGTGAATAGCCATAAATTACTCTGGTTTGTACAGAAAATTTTTCCATGACTCTAATAATCAGAGCTGCCATTTTCTTATTTTCTTCTTTTTGTTTGTTTTATTCTTCCATTTCTGCCATGTCCTAGGGGCACTTGTGTTAATTTTATAGAAGAGTAAAAATGGAAACAAACAAGATCCTTAAAAACTCCAGTGAAACTTAATAAATCATTGCATCTATAAAGGTCTTCTTCAAACCACAGTCAGTCTTTTCTACAGATTGTACAGTTTGAGCTGCTAAAATGTTGCCTACAGTTTTATTTTTTGTCTCTCCTGAGTACTTAAATTTGGCTTGCCTTTGCTTGCAGTTTGCACGCTAATGTAATGATAGCTTTATTTTCAGATTTGACTTTTTAAAGTTTTCAGTGAAGATGTTGCTTTTTTATCTCCTCCTCTTCCAAGAGGCTGAATAGTTAAGACACCTGTGTCACATCTCACCAAGAATAGTCAAAGTTCATGGCCAAACTCAGTTATCAATTCTTTAAATAACTGACAGAGATAGTGATGGACATTTGTGTTTAATAGAAAAGCAGTGATCAAAAATCTGCCCTCCCAATAAAGGCTATAATATCATCAGCTGGTATAAAACTGGTTTACAGCTGGTGGGTCCCAGTGCCAGCTGGATAGAATGTATAGTAAATAAGGACTTCAGAGAAATTATCTTGCATTTTGCCTAGAGAGAAATAAGGGAGCAAGAGCAGAAACTTCCATTAATAATTAAAAACTGATTCTATGTCCAACAGTCCAATCTTACCTCTCATGTATCACATGCCAAAACATTTTGTTGAGTAATTTGGTAGGATACAGTAGATCAGTCAGACTTATCTGAATAAACTACCTATATATTTTAACCCAGCAATGGTATTGTATTTGACTAGACCAACATAAAAAATGTTTAGTCTCTATTCTCATCTGGTTGAGGAAATAAAGTGCAGAGCAGTAAGAAGAATTTCCTTGAAGGTCTGATAGAAAAAATACAAAGATTTCTAATATACATAAAAATCTTTTCTAAATCCAATGTATTAAGCAGTATCACTCAGAACTTTATCAGATATTAAGGTAAAAAAGTAAGAAAGTTTGCTGAACTAAGCAATACCCCTCAAGTTTTCTAATTCTCCTTCACAGTTTACCGACATGAAGATAAAGTCATTATTTTAATACCCCCTTTTCCAATTAGTCTTATTGCCCATGAAAAGTCTCATAAAGACATAGCACTTCATTAGTTTCAAGATGCATTGCTATACAGAGTATAAGGGGACGAAACCTGCCCCAAACTATTATAGTCTCCACATGAGTCAGATAGTCCTACAATTTCATTATGTTTTATATTAATGCCTTAACTAGTGAACTAGTTAAACATGCATCCTCTTTCTAACCTTCAATGTTTTCTGGATTAATAAATTCATTAACGTCACCCACTTTCCTTGCTGTCTCCTCAGTGATTAACTGATATTGAACAAAATTTTAAAGTGTTTTTCCCCTTCAATGCAAGTGGAAGACACCACATGATTGACACAAACTCTCAAGTACTGTCTGCATTAGGTAAGTTCAGTTAGGAACAGAAGCAATGCACCATAGTAAGGCTATGTAGTAAGTCAGATGCATAATAGCAGGACACAATTTTATCCCGTTTCTGAGATGCTATACGAATTAGCTATAGTAGCTGCATGTTACAGATGCAATAACAGAGGCCCAAAACCATAAAGTAGGATTTATCTCACTTAACTTTTGGTATTGAAGAGCTAAACATCTAAGTATGAGTGAGTTATGCTTTAGAGTCAGTGGCAAGTAGTAGGCAGTTTGAATGAGCAACTAATCTGAATCATCTTAGATGCTTATTTTGAAGCAATATGAATTGCCTTGGGTGCCTGGGTTATTAAGAGACAAGGTAAGTTGCTCAAATGTGTGCACCCAATGGCAGCTGCACTACTGTATTGGAAACATATGCAAAGAGCCAGCAGATACAGCAGAGGAGCTGTGGTAGGCATGTCTATATAGGAGACATCTAAATTTAGGTATCTTCATCCATGAGCTGAATCTCACCCCTAAGTTAGATGAAGCACTCACAAAGTGACAAACTAATGTCACTTAGTAGCACAGTTCTGTTTTACCTAAAAGTTAGGTATTTAGTCCAAAGTCAGTGGAAGAAGAGGGTATCACAGAGAGAGGTTTATCTCATTTTCTGAAATAGGTAGCCAGGACAAGAGAGGACCCATAGCTGAGTGGGTGATTCTCTCTCTCTGTTACTTATAGCTGGAACTCAGGTCACATAGTGTTTGCAAGTACTCAGCTGCAAAAAGATAAATGAGAGGAACCTGGGCTAAGACTGAAACATCAGGACCTTGGTAGAAGATGCACAATCCACACTAGTCCCACTTAACCCTCACTCACAACAGCCTTTGCATAAAACTGCTTCTGCTTAGTCAACCAGGAGAAGGTTAACGACTAACATAATCTCTCAAGTTTGTGTTACAACACACCTAGTTTTCCAATGGCAAACGCATGTTGTTTTATCTGCTCTGTACTCTAGAAAAGGATCTGAGTTTTGCAGACTATGAATAAATCATGTACTACTGAACATCAAAATCAGTCAAACTGTAATAACATCAGTAAAGCCTGCCAAATGATGGGGAGCCAATATTCAAAAGTCTTGTAAATGTAAATGGTCAGACATGATTTTTTTCCTATTTAACTTAATAGCTAATGAGGCACTTCCATTAGAAACCTAAAGAATGTAGGCTAATTCCAGCCTTAGTGGAGGTTTCTTCAGACCTTGGAGGGGCTGATTTATTCTGTAGGGGTGCTCAGTCTTTTCACCTAGACTACTACACAGAGGCTTCTAATTTAAATTAGGTGGGATGAATCTAGGAACATTTGTTAAGATGGTCCATGATGTTTTAGGACAAAAATCAAAGAAAACACAGCTATCACAAATAGAGGCAACACTACCAGATTTCTCCTATTTACTAAGAAGAGTGTAGGGCATTTCACTGACATGTTGCAGGTACTTCTCTGGATTAATTCAAGAGAAAATGAACTGTTCCAGCCACCGGCTACAGAAGCTTGGCTCTTTATCTTAAGCTATAGCATTTCGCATTTCCTCTTTAATATAGACAGCCATAACCTTAACATTATTAAGATTTCTTCACAAGGGGAAGACGAAAGTAAAGCTTACTACAGTGTCCCATGTTTCTTTAATTTCACAGCTGAATTACCAGAGACTTACTTAAAGAGGGAAGGCTACAAGAAAATTCAGAGCTACTAGAAACATGTATATGTACATATAAATATGTTCAACCCTTTGGGTGTTATTAGAGTGGAAGTAACATCTAGTATATGCTAAAGCTCCATGTAATGAAGTAAGGGGGTCATGCATTTTTTAATACGAAATGGCAGAGGGTATTTCATCACTGCAGAACCATGTAGTTTTACCTAAGCTAGCTTTAAAATAGCTAACTTAGCTGGTGGTAGCGGAGAGCTCAGAACACGCTGAGAAAACTCTGAGCATTTACCTTTATTCTTAAAGTGCAGTGGGAGGTGTTGCAGCCCACAGTGAACTCCCTGTGACTGACATCTGAGCCAGCTAAAGCTGCTAGATCTACTTATGACAGAAAAGGCACTGCAGACATGTTGAGAATTTGCAGGCCAAGCAAAATTTTAGGTGCTTGAAGGCTTAAAACATTTGATCCTTTGACCACTAGTCTGAAGAAGTGATTACTTGCATTTTTTTTGACAGACAGATAGTGTCTTAACCGGTGGGACTGGAAATCTGAAGTATGTGAAAGCAAGTAGTGGACAATGTCTGGGTGCCAGACAGATCATCCAATACATTTGAAGACACAGTAATGATAAAGACAGCATTTAGCTTGTTCAAAATTCTGGGAACTATAGACAGGATTGATTGTAATGAAAGAAATTCACTTAAAGCATTAAAGAATAGGTTGATTCCTACCTGTGCTGTTTTCAAATTCACCACTAATCTGAGATGATTATCTTCTATCAGCTTCAAAGGATGTATTTGCCATGGTTCCTGGGGCTGAGCATTTTTCTGAGGTAATTTGTCCATAAATGCAATGCAGACTGGTGATGAGAATCACCATTCAATTAGCACACATGTGGGCTTATTTCAGTGTAAGAGGCAGGGTAACATCCATACCTACGACACGGTGACAAGACAGGCAACAGGCGATCTGTCAAGGGCATTACACTGGTTATTGCAGCTAAGCAGCATGCAGGGCCCTACCAACCTCCCAAAGACACTTGCCACGCTCTCCTTGTATGTTCATCATTCCTGATGGGTGGTGGGCTTTTTTTTGGCAAGTCTATCACATATTGTAATCATACAGCTATGGTAGTGTGACAGGCTATGCTGGGAAAAAATCAGTAATCGCCTCTCAAGGTTGACTTCTAGCGTGCTATATACCCCATACAACATTTGTGACTGCACTACAATGAGTTGTGATCCAAGAGTGTACTAGCAAGAGCCAGACTCCACCATGGTTCCTGCAGAAGAAGAAAAGTGTATGTCTTCATGAGAGAGTTTTGTCATATCCTGAATCACACATTTGATGCTCCTGAGCTGGCAAACATGGTCCAAAAGTTGCCTGACAGCATCACTGTGGCTCTGAGCCAAAGCCAGTACATCAGGCTTGCTCGCGGTGCTCGCTGCACCCATAGGGCTTCTGTTGGTCTGGCCGTGCTGCTTTTCTGTCCGCTTGTGGTAATACTGTGTGACCTTCGCTTCTTTTCCTGTTTAATGTGTTCATATACAATTAGGTCCTGGTTCTGCCCCTCCTGCTTGCTCTTCAAGTATTGTTACTCCTTAATGAAATCTAGATGACTACAGTTAAAGGGTCTCATCCTGCCAATAATGATTTTATTTTACTCAGGGAGTAGCTTTCTATCTGTATCTGGGTCAGTATTGAGCTTAGCTTCCAGAGTTAATTTTCATGCTAAATATTCTTAATTTGTTCCTCCTTTATAAGCAGCTCCTTGATCCAGTAAATCTTCTTGTCCCTCCTACAGTGTCTCTAGTTCTGAATTGTCATGATTCAGTGAATCTGCAGAGAAACTATTTTAAATATCCTCCTTTTCTTTCCTTCTGTCTTTCACTAGGATGTCCAAGCCTCCCGTGGAGGGAACATTCCTATCCTCCTTCAGCTCCCCTGAGGCAATCAGAAATTTTTCATGTCAGGTTACCTTTTCATCTCCCAAATCACACTGGATCAGCACTTCTCAGTGCTGCGAGGTTGATTTCTGTGGGGAGACTCCAGCTGCAGGGGAAGGAAGACACAAGCTCAGGGGAGACTGCCAGAGAAAAGGGATATGTAGCCTCATTTATGTAAGACTTGGCAAAGTCAGAGAGAGGCGTGATCTGCTGCATCTCTCTCTGGACTCCAAGCACCACAGATTTTAGCTTGATCCAGTGCAAGAAGAAAAATCACGTTTGCAAATTTTGTAGCTGGTAGCTGGTTTTTTGGATTCTGACCCTCACCACACTTTTGAGGTGAGTGGTGGGCATGAGGAGAGGGATGGAGAATCTCCAGATCCCAGACATGTATTGAATTCAGCCCAAAAAGCACAGCTGTCTTTGCTCAATTTCCAATAGCCCCGAAAACAGGTTTCTGGGCATCCTGAGACCTGAAAAGAAAACATCACAAAATTTGCAAACAATTAGGACTTTGTTTCATGCTCTTACTAACAAGGCAATTACTTAGATGGCAGCTCAAGTATTAGTGCAGTTAGTTGAAAAAAATGACAAAAGCCTGGATAAAGTGCTTCCCTTTCAGGCTCAGCACTGTCAGTCATCCATTCAGGCTTCAGAAGTTCCCCGGTGCTCTTTGTTCAGCAAGAGGCTTACTGGAACCACCACATACTGTGTCAAACTACCAGGAAATCCTTTATCAGTACATCCTTTTGAAACTGTCATTGAACTGTATGGACCTAAAGAGTGATAAGCATTAATAATACCATGTTCTTTTTATCCATGTGTCTCTCAGTTTAGTCTCAGTTGGCTTTATCTTGAACTCAGGATTTTCAGTTTGACCTAGCCTGCTGCAATCCCCCCCCCCCGCCCTTTGAAAAGTGGTGCTTAACCCATCACATATGGATATGTATGGCAGAAAAATATTAAACCAGTTCTTATCTAAGTCAGAGGTCTATGCTTTTAGTTCATAACTTGGACTTCTTTTGGCAAGTGCATGAGCAGCCTGTGTACCATGGTCTACTTGCACAAGCCCCACAAGCAACATAGCTAGTCAGGGTGCTCAGGTTTCTGTGTTTTGGTGTTGGTTTTGGGGGGTTTTTTGGGGTGGTGTTTTTTAGCTTTAGATTCATAAACCAGAGGTGGAAGCAAGAATCTGATCTGTTTCTATATGCATGGGCAATTCTGATCTTAGCATCATCCGCCCTTAAGAACATGGATACAGCCACACCCAGCCATCCAAGCAGAACAGGATCCAGAAAGATGTGCTGAACATCTTTGTATGAAACCCACTGCTCACGGTCCAGTCCAGTTTCACTTCCCAGTGGGTTTATCTTCTCTTTTTGCGGGAAGCCCAAGGGATTGAACCAGTATCCGAATATGCGCATGTGGAAACCATCTCGTAAAGAGAATTGAATCTGCAGACCAAAGGCTTGTCTTTACATGGTGCAAAGAATTTGGGTGTGTTTCAGCTATACATTCCCTGCCATCCATTGGGGATGGCTTTGGGGCAGCTGCCAAGTGATTACACAGAAAGGGAGATGTAGTTCCCGGTCCTGGAGCTAATAATAGATGATGTATGACCTAATCTGAAATATGAGTGTAGACTTAGCCAGGATACGCTACTCAAGTGAAATCACTCTGCCAAAGATCTTACAATTTTCAGCAAAGCAGCTTGGTTAAATCAGCAAAAGAACACAAGGGTGTAAGTGCAACATTAGGCAACTAAATCCCAGATCTTCAGAACTTCTTCTCATCTGTCTTCTATATACAGAAACAACTGAAATCTGTAGAGCCTAACAATGCCCTGAAATTCTGTGGATACCTTGACAGTCTGGAGCAGCTAAGCATCCAGTTCACAATAAATCCTGCTGGGTGTTGGGCTACCTCTAACTGTCCTTCCACTTACCAAAAGTCTTTCTCTAAATATACATGATAGAGGCTCCTGCAGAAAACACAGAGCTGCAAAAAAAGTAAATAAAGCTGTTGGCATGACCCTTACTCTATAGAATGTAATAGTTGCAGTTGGAAGAGACTTACAACAATCATCTAGCCCAACTGCTTGACCACTTCAGGGCTGACCAAAAGTTAAAGCATGTTATTAAGAACATTGTCCAAATGCATCTTAAACACTGACAGGCATGGTACATTGACCCCCTCTCTAGGAAGCCTGTCCCAGTGTTTGACCACCCTCTCTGTAACGAAATATTTCCTAATGTCAAGTCTGAACTTCCCCTGAGTCAGCTTTGAACCATTCTGTTACGATCCAATTTGGATGAGAGGAAGGCCCCCTTGCGTTCTAACTGACCTCAGACAAGTCTGGGAGGCTAGGGGCAGCTAGACCAACCTCTCATTTCAAGTTCGATCCCTTCGAGCGAGATTGAGACACAAACAAGGTCAGATGTTGTGAGTCCACCCGTTTATTAAACCACTCATGAAAAGAGAAAGAGCGATAGGAAAGCGAGGAAGGAAAGAAAGGAGGAAGATAAAGCAAGAGTTCGGGATAGGAAAGCACAACTAGTCACCACCATGGATCTGCGGCATCCCGGGGGTCCTTGCTTCTGGGGTCTTCAGTGGTGGGGGATCTCCGTGGTGGGGAATCACCAACGGGGTCTTTGGTGGTGGTGGTGTCCGAAGTGCGATCTTCCCTCCCGTAGTGGCGGTGTGCGAAGTGGGATCTCTCTCCCCCTCCAGGGTCTGGGGCACTGGTCTTTTATAGGATGCAGCCTAAGGCAACAACTCCAGCTTGCGCAACCCAGGGCCATGGCACGTCTCTGAGCCTCTCCCATATCCCATTATCTATATCAAATGGGAGGCTCCTGGTGATTTTCCTTGCCCATATCCCGTTATCTATATCAAACGGGGGGGGGGAGGTGGGGGGATCCTGGTGATTGTCCTTGCAATCATGTGAGCAGATAACATCTTGCACAAGCTCCTGCAAGATTCTGTTATCTCCTTGTCGGCAAGCTTTGAGACAGATGTTCAGCTGTTTTGTCCCTCACACATTCCCACGCGTCCTATCACTGGATAACAGGGAGAAGAGATCAGCACCTCCCTCTCTCCTTCCCCTCCTCAGGAAGCTGTAGAGAGCAGTGAGGTTGCCTCTCAATCTCCTTTTCTCCAAACTAGTGATTTCAGCACTTCAGTGCTTCAAACACTCATATACCATAGCCAATGAACACTCATCTCGACCTGCCCATATCTCTCTCATAAGACTCAAAGCCACATCTTCACAAAGAATGAGCTGAATCTGAGACCAGTCTGAATGGAAGATAGTGTTCTCAATCCTTTGTGCTAGAACAATGGCATCATTACAGTAATCGTTTAGAGATTGAGAGAAAAAGCAGGTAAACTGAGTCTAAAACCTATGGGTTATACACTTGCAGGAGGAGACCTGGTGTCCAGTTCCTTGTCCATTAAACATACTCCATGAATTACAGTAAAGAAATAAACAGTGGCTTGGAATGAGTGAAAAATTAATTTTTTTTTAAAATTATTTTTTTATAAGTTGGCATAAGTGAGGGCATTGGGAACTCTGCAGTGATTTCACTGCTTGATTTTTCCTTTTAGGGATAGATTTCCAGGAGGTGGAATTTAAGAACAGAATGACCACCACATGGGTCAGCTGAGGGCAAAATATCTGACAGCACAGCCACATAGCCTCCCCCAGCATGTGCTAACATACTTATAGAGGCTGGCATGCCTAAAGGCTTCTTATAAATTATTCCGTCTTTCCTACAGTCCCTGAAGCACAAATAATCAGAAAGCTATGAGGGCTTGCTATGCTCCAGCTCTTTTGCTCCCCCATACCATATTCCCTAGGGTAAGTATAGGAGCAAAACACAACTTCTATAGCTCACAGTAGCATAGGAACTCATTTATATAAGGCTTATTATTGGAGACCCTTGTCTGTCCCCTTTAAGGATCCTGGATACAAAGCAACAAAATACATTTCTGTGCAATAATGCTGGAATAGTTCATCAGGTTCAAAGAACTAGTTGTATAGATTTTCTGTCCCTGACAAAAAAAAAAAAATATTTAAAGAACAATTCGCTTTTTATGCTGTAAAGATTTGTAAAGATATTATCTCTCTGGCAAGATTTTATATGTTTAATAAAAGCTGCTAATAAAATATTTGCTTTAGCCATGACCCAGTTTTGGAAAAAGTGAGTCTTCAGTTTTAGCTACAGTAAAGGTGCAGTCCTGGAACAGCACAAATATACATGGCAATATTTCAAAAAGAGGTCAAGAATTAATCAAATTGGAGGGCTTGTCTTTAACCTACAGTTATGATAATATTGAATCTATGAAAAAAGGCTTTAAAAGATGCCACCAGGGTTTTAAAAGAGAGTCTTAATTCTGAAAAGCCCTAATTTCTGGGTCTTGATTTTGAAACAGAAATAATATCCCTGTAGTGGTTATGTCTGTGTGTAAAGATTTACTTACACTAACACTAGACAAACCAACAAACTCCACAGTTCTGTATAACATCGATTTGCCACAAGTCTATCACAAAAGGATCACCTTTGTCTCTTCCATTTGGAAAGATGATTGATAGCAATAGCGCATTGTGTTCTCTCACACTGCTCAGCACCAGAAGAAGCTGAGTGGTGCTGAGGAATGGATGGGTCTTCCTCGGTCATGAACTCTGTCTGGGCCCTCAGAGTAAACCACCCTCCCTCCCCAGCCATTCTGCCCTTGCTGACACCACTGAGAGTCTCATCCTAAGTCAAATATCTCTTCAGTCAGCTGCTGCTCCATTTCCCTTGATGGATTTTCTGCCCAAGTCCCCCGTACCTATCTCGCTATCTGCTCTTACTATCTTTACCCTGCCCCTCTCTGTTCATCCCACCCAACCTTCTCCTCCCAGCTACTGCGTCCAGGCTCTTTCACATTTCCCCTTGGTACTCGTTCCCAGTTTCTGTCCTTCACCTAGGGTTCCCCTTCCAGTCCTTTAGTCCTGCTTTTGACAGGGAGGTCGTGGTTAGTCAGATTAATTTCTCATTACCCACCTGCTCTTGTTTTCATGCTTACACAGATTGTTCTGATTTTGCCACCTCATTGATTCCCAGTCCAGCTCACCCCTATGTTATTCCCTGCTACTCTTTCCCAGTCAGCTCCAGACTATAACTCTCTTCCACCAACTCTTTGTCACAATTATTTTGTGTTGTGGTTTAACCCCAGTTGGCAACTAAGTTGGC